>CAUYRT010038461.1:0-22192 GCA_963574885.1 Lepilemur ruficaudatus
AATCATTTAATTGTACACTTAAAATGAGTTAATTGTATGGCTTATAAATTATACTTCAATCAAGTTGATTAAAAAAAAGAGGGTGAGGGTTGGACTCACAATCTATTTTTGTAGATATTGGACAGTGGACAGCAAAGAAACAGACACTCAGGCCTGAAAAGGTATTGTCCCTTGTCACATTGTAGCAGAGATTTCCTAAAACTGTTTCTTTTAGGATTGGAAGACAGATCAGGTTATTCAAAAGCCTCAAGCTATGGAGAGAGAGATTGATAAAAGCAGAATTCTGGTGAGTGTGGGATGCTTCTTTGCAGCTTTGAGGAAGATGCTATAAGTGAGATCATCCCAGGCAAGGGTACCAGTCTACAAATGGGTGAATGAAAGGAGTTCTGCCAAGGAGGGAGGCTCTGGCATGAAATCTAAATTTTCTGAGAACCCATGAAGATGAGGCCTTATACAATTATGAGAGTCACTTGTTTCTGTTCTCCAAACAACAGAAAATAGGACTGACTTCAGAGCCTTTCCTAAGATTTCTCCTCCACCAATTAAGACAAGGATGAGGTTCTTTTGTGACAGAAGGAATGTCCTGAAAAAAAATAAATGGCAAAAATATTTTCTGTCTCTTTAAAATGTTCTCCATTCCCTTCTGAGAACTAAAACCTGCATCCCTGCCTCAGGCCAGTGGCGGGAGGGGCAGGGGAATGTCTTTTGTTCTTTGTGCTACAAGAGACGGCCAGCAGTCCTGACAGAGCTAACCCGCAGGTGGAGGGAGGTCCTGGCTGTCCTGGAGGTCTGGGTGCGCTTCCCCGGGGAGTGGAGGTCACAGGACTGTCTTAGGTGGAGAGGGGCCATCGAAATCATCAACTGTAGTTGAACAGCAAATTGCCTGGAGCTAAATGGCCTCCCTTTAAAAGCTTTGTATTTCTGCTTATTTTGAGGATGGTGGCATTCCGACAGGCGTCTCCCTCCTCCTCATTTGCTGGTAAAGGAGCTCAGGAACCTTCACCCCAAAATATGACTCCTTGGCATAGAGAGTATTTTGAATTGCAGTCCTCTTGAGATCAACAAAGCACTGGAGGGGGCTTTCTCTCTCTCTGCCCAACTGGACTAACCTTATCCAAAGATTGAAGGGGACGAGAGACTGCCCTTCCTCTGCCTGTTGTCTCAGTGTGTTATTGCAGGAAGACAGACCAAGAATGCAAGCAGACCTGTCCCAGATTATTTTAAACACGATATCTGTCTCTCAGGTTAATTTAATTTACAAAGAGAATCATTTACAAATCCATCTATTTCCCCCATCTATTCATCCTTCTTAGCAACCATTTATGGCCCCTAAACAGAATTACCTATACTCCTCATTTTCCCCCATACCCTCTAAAAGGCATGTATAAAAATATCTGAACTTCATTGAGACACCATTGGGTAATCAGTCTGTGATTTCTCCCTGTGCACATAGTAAATAAATCTTTTCTCGTATTAATCTGCCTTTCAGCAAACTTTCAGGGAAAGGGGCAAGTCTTTCCTTCACCCAACATGGGCAAACTGCAAATTAACAAACTCTTCTTTCCTTCTCCTCAAACCACTTGTTCTCATTCTTCTGATGCGGCCTCTGGCCTCAAGACCAAGTGCAGAGCTGTCTGACACTCTGTCATCCCCAGTCTACTGTTTCAGAGAGTCCTAAGCTAGTGTTGAACTACAGGAAGAAGCTGAGGTACCAAATACAATTTTAAAGCATTAATTGAGCCGAAGTGCGGGCAGCTGCTCGGGACACACTTCCGGGGAGCCTCATGGAGTGCTCCATCGGGCGTTTGTTACAAGCAGGTTTCAAAGGCAAAAGGAAACAAGGAGTGGGCTGATACAAAGTTGGTTAACAGCAGTTCTCTCTGGTTTACACAAATAGCCTTGGTTAGGGACTGGCTGTAGGTTGTTGCACTGTAGGGTATGAGTAATGGTATCCAGTGTATGGCATTTTATGGCTACTTGGCCTCAGTTAGTCTAGAGCCAGCATAGCAAGTGGCTTCAAGAGGCGATTATTGAGCTCCAGGGGAAGTGAGACGGGACTGCTGGTACATTCCAAAGCCTCTGGGCTTGGTAATTTAAAGGGGCATTCCTCAGATAAAAAGTTTCTTTTCTTTCTCATTAGCCAATAACTGGCTTTCTCAGAAGCCAGTAAATTATATTGGCAATTTAAAACACAAAATAAGGAAAGAAATTTCGGTGTTGCAATTTCCTTATTACTACAATACTCAGAAATAGAATTTTTTTTTATATTTTGCAGGAATTATATGACCCAAAAAGATAATGTTGGCCTAAAAAAGCAACCTATAGTCTCCCAAATTTGAGCAGAGAAAAGCTTCTCTACACAGGAAGCAGAGTATCTCCCTAAAATGACTTCACCTGGGGCACTGGAGGCTGAGGTCACCTTCCCAGGAAAGCCAGCAGACAGGCACTGCGCTCCCTGCCACCACAGGTCAGCAGGCATCTGCTGCTGCCTTGGTCTCGCTCACCTACGTATCTGGTGATTCAATCAGAGGCTGGAGCCTTGAGGAGAGTCACAAAGAATTATCGCTTCTCCAACTTTTCTTTTCAGTACCACTAGGGGCAGGAACATGGCTGCTGCCTCAACTTTGTTTAATAATCTCACATCATTATTTTTTCCAGGGCTCTCATCCTTTCCTGAATTTTCTTCTGTCTTTTCACCATTTAGTTTTTGGTGTGAAACAGACAACCCCAAGTTTCACTGGTTGACTTTAAATGACTATTTTATTAAAGTGCTTGTAGCTTTGACTGGGAGGTGCAAAGGAAATGTATGTAACCAAAGCGTTTATACCTCCAGAATATTCTGAAATTTAAAAACAAAAAAAACAGAGCTTGTATATCAGTCAGCTTCAGTGGCTCACATCGGCAATCCTAGCACTCTGGGAGGCCGAAGCAGGAGGATTGCTTGAGGTCTGGAGTTCAAGATCAGCCTGAGCAAGAGGAAGACTCTGTCTCCACAAAAAGTAGAAAAAAAATATGGTACAAATTATTTTTGCATGTTTAAAATAAAAATATTATAAAGATATATTAGGGGGTTGAAAACATGTCAAATAGAATAATATACAAGACTAGTATAAAAGTGGCAGGATTATAAATAAAGGCAAAGTGTTATTAAAAAAATAATAATCTCACATGAATTCACTTAATATCTGGAATCTAATTTATATCTAAAAACCTGTGATCAATGGTAAAAGACAGTAAAGTGATATTTATAATGTGAGGAAAGAAAATAAATACAAATATGTTAGAAGAAAATATAAGAGAATAATCCATGAATGTAGGGTGGGGAGTAACTTCTTATACTTGACACAAAAAGCAAATAGTGAAATAAAATTGATGTGTTCTACAGTACTGTATCAAAAACCAAGGTCTAATACCACCCAAAGGCCACACAAACAGGGAAAAGCGGAGCCACAGAGAAGCAGAAGAATGAACTGCATAAGAATACACTGGCAGTGGCATATTCAGAAGCCACAATAAATATGAATCCTTAAGGAAAAGAGTAGAATCAATGAGGGTAAAAAGTGGGCATAGACTATGAATAGCCTAATCACGAAAGAAGACACCAGAATGGCTGCTGGGCAGATGAAAAGTTGTTCAACCTCAACAGCAAGCGTGGAAACAAAAGATTAACAGCGGGATATGACTGGTAACATTTTGCAGTTGATGATACTAAGATAGGGAGAAGATAAAATATACTATAGATCACATTTCTGGTAGATATGACCAATAATTCCACTTCTATAAGTCTGAAAAGATTGATAAGGCAAAATGTTCAGGTTAGCAAACTAGGTGAAGGGAATACAAAGATTTATCCATCACCACGATTTATCAATACTGTGTAATGAAAATAGTAAAAGCAACAACAACAACAATATAATGATTATAGAAGGTCAGACCCTGTAACACCCTCTTCTAGCCATAAAATATGGGTGTCTCCGTCTTCCGGCATACTGGGGTCTTCTTAGAGGCCTTGGCCACTTAGATGTTTTCTGTTCCTCTCATACATGCCAAGGATGATTTGTTTGATTTCAGAAAAGAAAAGCTGAATATAATAATTTGCATCAGTAGATTATCACCTAGGCTCAGTTGATACATGTTTTTAAAATTGAACATGTTCTAGAAACATTTTCTCCTTTTTCATAAATTCTGATTCCTGTATATTCGAATTGAGTAACAGTTTAATCACAAGACCATCAATGTTCAAATTTATTTACTTATTATTATTATTTTTTTTTTCGATACAGAGTCTAGCTCTGTTGCCTGGGCTGGAGTGCCATGGCATCAGCCTAGCTCACAGCAACCTCAAACTCCTGGGCTCAAGCGATCCTCCTGCCTCAGCCTCCTGGGTAGCTGGGACTACAGGAATGCACCACCATGCCTGGCTAATTTTTTCTATATATTTTTAGTTGTCCAGATAATTTCTACTTTTTTAGTAGAGACGGAGTCTAGCTCTTGCTCAGGCTGGTCTCGAACTCCTGACCTTGAGTGATCCTCCTGTCTCGGCCTCCCAGGGTGTTAGTATTACGGGCATGAGCCACCACGCCTGGCCCAATTTTCAAATGTAAAATATCAAATTTTGCGATGGCATTAATTGTGGATTATGAAAATGATGTGTTCTTGAATTCAGACCCTTTTACCTGATGCTAGAGAAAAGTGCAAACGCAGCTTGAAAAACTGAAAACGTAGAGGCAAAGGAAACCTGGATGTGACCTGTGCCTCTCGCAGGCCTGCAGGTGGACTTCCCTGCTGTGCTGACGTGCTGGGAGCCTGTGCGCTGCCCTGGCTGTCCCACGGCCTCCTCCCCAGCATGGAGACAGAGAGAGGAAGAGCTGTCTGCACTCAGGGTGTATCACCACACAGTGTCCTTCTTTGTATATTAAATATCATTTGGAAACCAGAAAATAATTTTTAAAGTCTCCTAAGTTTAGGAATTCTAAATGATGGACAAGAATATCATATAGTATTAATATACACCTCACAGTACATGTAGGTATTAGAAAATCATGCTTTGAAAGCTAATAAATACATCTAAAGTAGCAGGTATATATTAGGTTGGGGCAAAACTAATTGCACTTTTAGCATTGTTGAAATTTGCGGTTTTATATTGGAATACATTCTTAAATGTGGCCATGTTATACCATTTTAATGTGCATTTCTTGCTTTATGTTTTTTTGCTAATGACTTATTACTTGCTGT
Source organism: Lepilemur ruficaudatus (assembly GCA_963574885.1). Lineage (NCBI taxonomy): Eukaryota > Metazoa > Chordata > Mammalia > Primates > Lepilemuridae > Lepilemur > Lepilemur ruficaudatus. The sequence continues at coordinate 5,236 of CAUYRT010038461.1, forward strand.
TTATTTTGTATTTATTTTAGACTATGGAAATAATGTTAGACAGAAAGCAAATTTGGGTCATTTTCTTATTCAAGTTCAAAATGGGTCATAAAGCAGCGGAGACAACTCGCAACACCAACTGCACATCTGGCCCAGGAACTGCTAACGAACGTGCTGCGCAGCGGTGGCTCAAGAAGTTTTGCAAAGGAGACGAGAGCCTTGAAGATGAGCACAGTGGTCGGGTGGTAGGAAGTTGACAACGACCAACGGAGAGCAATCAGTGAAGCTGATCCTCTCACAACTACACGAGAAGTCGCCCAAGAAGTCAAGATCCATCATTCTACAGTCATTCGGCACTGGAAGCAAATTGGAAAGGTGAAAAGGCTCGCTAAGCGGGTGTCTCATGAGCTGACCGAAAATCAAAAAAATCGTCATTTTGAAGTGTCGTCTTCTTTTATTGTATGTAAACATGTGACAAAAAGTGGATGTTATACAACAACTGTAGTGACCAGCTCAGTGGTTGGACCCAGAAGCAGTTCCAAAGCACTTCCCAAAGCCAACCTTGCACCAAAAAAAGGTCATGGTCACCGTTTGGTAGTCTGCTGCCGGTCTGATCCACTACAGCTTTCTGAATCCCAGAGAAACCATCACATCTGAGAAGTGTGCTCAGCCAATGGATGAGAATCACCGAAAACCGCGATGCCTGCAGCCGGCATCGGTCAACAGAAAGGGCCCAATTCTTCTCCACGACAGCGCCCGACCGTAAGTCGCAAAACCAACGCTTCAAAAGTTGAATGAATTGAGCTTCAGAGTTTTGCCTCATCCACCATATTCACCTGACCCCTCGCCAACCCACCACCACTTCTTCAAGCATCTGGACAACGTTTTGCAGGGAAAACACTTCCACAACCAGCAGGATGCAGAAAATGCTTTCTGAGAGTTCCTGGGATCCCGAAGCATGGACTTCTACACTACAGGAATACACAAACTTATTTCTCGTTGGCAAACTGTAAATGTTTGTAGTTTTCCCCCAATAAAAAAAATAAAATAAAATAAATAAAATGTGTTGATTGCAATGGTTCCTGTTTTGATTATGTATCTGAGCCTAGTTATAATGATTTAAAATTCATGGTCCAAAACCACAATTACTTTTGCACGAGCCTAAATTTATATACATATAAACATCTTGCTGTCTTCATGTGAAACAGAACTTTTTAACTTGAACTGAATTTTTTATATATATATAAAGTTATAGTGGAAACTGCTGCAGCATCCTCCATAGTGGTGGCTAAATAATTAACCTTGACCTTCATTAAGAGCCCCTGCTCTGCTGGCAATATTTATAACTATTGAAGCTAGCCATTTTCTTGCTGATATAATAATTTCCTGGGTAGTAGTACTATCCCAAATGGAAAAACATTAAGACTGACTTCCAGAGGCTTTAGTTTTCTTCTAGTGAATCCATTATGGAGAGAATTCAATTCCTTACTGACTCTAGAATGATAAAGCAAGTACTTATGTGGTGGAATTATACTAAGCTACTAATTGTCTGTTGTACATTTGAAATTTAAACAATTTCACTTGCAATAATTACTTTTTTTTCCTCATTTTAGTTTCAATAACTAAAGTCACTTGCTAAAATGACATTACAAATAAATCTTCTTTGTTATAAAAAGCAAATCCACAAGTTTTAGAATTAGATTTAAGTAAATAATAATTATAAAAATTTAATGCTAATATTGTCAGGTTTTTTGTGCTTTTACCCATAGAAAATTCTCGATTCATGTTATAAAGGAATATATTAATTTCCAAAGTGGATATGAAGTTACTAAATTGAGGACAGTTTTATTTTTACAGGATTATTATTTATTGGTGTCAAGTTGGCACTAAACACTGAAAAATAAGCTTTAGAAATTTATACTAAAGTGTTTTTCATCACCATTTTTGTATTAATATTCATGTGTGCATTTAATTTACTCAAAATCAAAACAGACTTATGGGCTTAACACTTTTTTTATGGACTGTAGTGTTCATGTTTTAGATGGAAAATTGTTTCTAAGATTGCTTCTGTGTATGTATCTGTTTCTACCATACGCAAAAGATCCAAATTTCAGAGTTCTAAGAACTAATTCCATATAATTATAAAACCATTCAAATGTGCAGAAGGGTGACAGAATTATTTAAAACTATCACACACATTTGGAGTGATCGGCTTAACTTCCAGGAATCCCTTCTATTACTAAACTCCAGAAAAGTTTCCATGACCTATTCACTCCATTACTTACCTCATGTTGAAAATCATGTTGAAAATTGCCATTTATGGAGTACTTACTGAGCTTTATATACATAGATATATTGCCTCCATTATTTAAGCTAATTAATTGTTTTGTGCATTGTTTTGTGCATTTTACAAACATAAAACTAATATACTGCAGGTCACACAGCTAGAAACAGCTAGAGCTGTGAGCAGAACCCTCACTCCCTTCCCCCAGCCAGTAGCTCTGCCTACAGTTCTGGTCTGTCCATCAGGGCAGCTTCAAATCACATTAGGTCGTTTCTTCCCCAACATGCTTGGGTGGAATGTGGTTCTCTAGTGAAGGGTCCCCAACCTTTTTGGCACTGGGACCGTTTTCACGGAAGATAATTTTTCCATGGACCTGGGGGAGGGGGTTGGTTTCGGGATGATTCAAGTGCATTACATTTATTGTGCACTTTATTTCTATTATTATTACATTGTAATATGTGATGAAATAATTGTAACAACTCACCATAGGTTGGGGACCCCTGTTCCCGGGAACGTCCAAGGCAATCTGGAATTGGAAGGAAGTTGTGTGTGCGCATCAATGTTCACTGAGGTAGCAGGTATAGACGTGTATACTTTATCTGAAACACTTGGAACAAAATCTACTTAGAAGATCAAAATGTTTCAACTATAGAAACATAAACATCTCTTCTGGAAATTGGTGGAAGGGGGCTCTAATCAGATATTGATATTTCGGTAGAGAAATGTATGAATTTTCATGCTGAGGGAGACAAATGCAAGTAGCTTCATTTTATGTCAGGTTTTACGCCCAACAGGCTATTACAAATCTTCATGATGCCATTTAAAAAAATTTCTTAGTTGTTGATAGGAAAGGGAGTTGCTGCTAAAGATACGGCTGTGGAAGGCGTTTACCACTTTTTATCATATGTGGCGGCATGGTCACATACTGCTCACCTTGCCCCTGCATCTGGGCTACACCATGATTTCAGGCATGACTCAGCTGTCTCACTTTTCCCAGATCTAAAGATTTCTTTGATTATCGCAACAAAATAAAACAATACTTCTTGAATGCTCAACTGGTGTTTTATACATTAACATTTCCTCCAAAACTAAAATTACTGCAGGTCATACAGCTACCTTGTTTGAAATTAAAATTTATGATGTACATGAATAGTTTTAATGAATGTTGTGATAACACCTTTCTGTTGAAACTGAACACAATGGAAGTAACTACTTGGAGACAGACCCTCATAACTATCATTTGTGTAGACTTAGACTGAGATCATGCACAGATATCCAACGTTGGTCTTATGACTTATGGAAGTTAATTAGGTAACTGTTGTAGAATATGAATTTTCTACCACTAGACTGCACGATGATTTCTCTTGGTTTTTGTAAGGTGTTTTTTTTGTTTTGTTTTGTTTTGTTTTTTACATATGTTTTGAAACAGTCTCTCCAATTTATGACCTCCTGAGATTCCCCACGTTGTTTGGAAGTCACCAGTATGTTCTAGTGTGTTCTTCACCAAATAAGGCAATAAAAAATTGGGTGAAAACATTACACATATAGGTCCCTTTTATTCTAATGTCTACTCTAGTTAAATATGTTAACATTGCTATAATGATGTCTATAGGAGCATAGGGCAAGATTCAGAATTTTTTGAAATTAAATCCACATCAAAAGCTTGTAAACAGTAACTATTCTTTAGTACCACAAAGATGTTGTGGCATAATGCAATTATTCCAAAGTAAAATAAAATACAAAAAAGCTTCTCAGGCTCCACGTTCTGGCTGGTCTATGTAGGCTTTTCAATTAACTCCTCATTTAAATCAATCAATCTGATGTTTTTTCTCATTAAACTGACATTGTAAAAAGTGAATTTTCACATTTCCTGCTTTTATTAAATACTCAATTCTGTATATTTCCAAAATACCTTACACATGTAACATATACAAAATCTAAGTTAATTTTATTCCTTCATAGAACTTATTAAGCAAAGCTATTATTTAATCTCCATATGGAGATGATTCTTATCGCATATTGAGTGCAGTATATTTTAAAATTATATAAAACAGCAATAAAAAAACACATCATAGGAAGCAAAAAATCTGTGAGACAAACATAAAAAGACAGAAATGCAATCATGAACCAGTGAACCAACACCATGACCCATTAACTGCATTAAAATGTCATTGGATTCAGTAGCTGCCAAATTCTAAAATCCAAAGCCAACAAGTCTCTTCATTTTACCTTTACCCTGACATAAGACATCACTAGTAGTTAGTGGATTGAAAAAAAATGGGGGAAGAAAGGTGGTTGAAAAGCTACAAAAAGTCAAGCTCGTACATTGCCATGTCCCTGTCCCTTGAGTTTTGGAATGGGCCTGAAAGTGAATTCCTAACATCAGATACATCAATATTCACGTTCATCTATTCCAAAGGTGGAAGACAGTCACTATTCCTTCTACTGAGATTAAAATTGCCATGTTCTTTACCTACGAAGACTGCACTGTCAATACACAGTCATACACGTCAAGATGCATTCTCGCGATGGGACAAAGACAAGCACATTAGCCAGTTGGTGTTTTCAACACAACACAACACAACACATTTAATGGTTCCAAGCTCTCTGGCCCATACAGGGATTTAACCTAGTGCCTGTTCTCATTGCAGCATTGGCCAACTAACTTAAGAAACCCCAATCCCAATGAGTGATTGCAAGTTGAATATTTATCAATTTAATATGTGTATTCCACAACTCTATCATTCAATACCAGACTCCACATAGATAAGATTGCATCTATCTATGCAGATAAGAATGCGTCAAGTCTCATCTTTCTGCCTCTGGTTTGAGAGGCCTATTTCCTTTCACATTTCTCCTTCATGATCATTCACTAACAAACATAGCCACGGTTTTGTATGTTAACAGAAGAGATGACTAATGAAATCTAAATAGTCATAAAAGGAAAATTCCCATGAACTGGATAAACACGAGAATTACAAATGTGATGAATAGGAGTAAGATGCTACAGAAATTGATATTGCCAAGCGTATCATTTCAGCCACATTTCAATACTCATAACAATTACTTAGAATCAGCAACACCGCACAGCTAATCAACGGCATCTGCTCATCTTCACAGCTGTTACCCCGGGAAAAAATGCCACTCTCCTCCCCACCCTGCTCCAAACACACTGTGATTGTAATGAACACCTATCCTGATGAGAAAAACAGTCTCACATCTTGGAGAAGATTCAAACAGAGGTCCTTTTGAAAGTCGAAGATATGTAGTTACCAAGGAAACTCACTTGTGCGGCAACAAACTGGCTTAACTTCAAGCTAGACAAGTTTATTTTATATTAGAATCAACTTGCTATTCATTTTCACTTCTCTAAATGGTTAGAAAACAGGATGAAATTATAAATAATATCAGAAGACATGCACTTAAAGAGTAATTCATTTAGTTATTTGTCCATTCATTCATTTTGAAGAAAATGTGTGCTCTTTTCCAGCCTTTACTAAAGCCCTCAGCCATACTCATAGGCATATGCCCGTGGTTATTCAGTGGAAAGAGAGAAAAATGGCAGGAAAAATGCAGAGTAGGCATTAACCAGGTAAAACATCTATAAGGAGTTAAGAAACCATTTAAGGATGAGAACTGACCTAATCGGGAAGTTCAAAGGTTGATTTCTTTGAAAATATATCATCAAAGCAAGACCCGAATGGAAATCTTATTAAGAGAAGGAGGAAGGCAGAATCTAGGACTGGGCTTGGGATGGAAGAAGCACATACTGCCATCTCTGCACCAAACGGCATGTGGCCTGGGTGTGGACGGACACGGGGAGGGCAGCCAGCGGCCAGGCGAGGAGACAGAGCTGCCTTACCTCTTCAGGTTTGTGAAGGGTTCAGGGTTATCCTACGAGCACTCGGAAGCCCGTGATTGTTTCTGACCACAGGGGTAGATATTATTTCAGGGCAACTCTACTTCAGATGATATCTGGCCTGTCTGGGGGTAGATATTTCTTCCGGATACCTCATGTCATCTGTCAAACTCCTCAACTGCCCACCTCTGGATTTCCCCTTTCCTTCTCCACCACTCACGGGTACCTTGTGTCATCTTCTAAACCTCCAGTCTGGAGCTGACCTTTCATCACACCCAGGGCAGCGCGTCTGGAGTCAGGTTTACCTCTCCTCCCCCTTTCCTCTTATCCACTCTCCCAGCTCCATGCCCTCCAGATGCTGAACCACAGTCCTCCGGAGCTATCTTGTGAAACCTGTTTCTTCAGCCCTAACTCAGGTTTCATTAACACTTTGACGGTCACACTAGAAAAAAAATTTTTTTTCCCTGGGGCCTTGGTATTTTATTATGAAAATAGAATAAAAACTTTGAAAAGAAAATTATCTTTTCTAATGTAATGTAAAATTTATTTTTTATTGTTTTCTGTGCATCAGTTATATGCAACTCACCTGGCCATAGAATCAATTTTTGTACTGCACACCAGCCGATTGAGTTGTATGTGACTCATGACAGACTTATTGAAGTCACTGGTGTCACAAACCGTGTCCGATCTGCAGGCCCACAGACTCTGTTCCAGGCATGCTTTTCGAGCCCCTGGCTTCCCCTAAGAATCATTTATTGCCCTCTTAAAATCATCCCCACTTCCCCACCTGCCCTGCCCCTAATAAGAAGGATATACAACATCCGTGTCTCATTGCGTGGCGGGCAGTCACTCTGATTTCCCCCATGCACGCTGGCGAGCTGACGTGCCTTCTCATGTTAATCTGCCTTTTGTCAGTTGATGTTTTAGTGAGACTTCAAAGGTCGAAGAGGGGAAGTTTTACCTTGGCCCTTACAAGGCCAACCGGTGCTGCTAACTATACCTTGCTCCTCATTCTCATGCTTTCTAAGTAACTAAAATAGGTGTTTTTGACATTCCTGAACTCCCCAAATTTCCTTTATTTAGGTCAATAGTACAATATATCCGGGCACTTGCAGTCATGTCCAGGCTCTATTACGCTCTATTACGCAGCATTTACGTAACTTCAGAAAGATCTGTTGGGCTTTGCTGATCTATCTGCTACTCATAGCTGAGCGGGCTGGGATCCCAGGGCTCTCCTGACTCAAGAGGAGCCAAATGATTGCCCCATCAGTGGAAGATAGATTTGCTTTTCTGAAAATTTGAATTAAGGGTCACAGGGACTTGAAGAGTGATGGCATGATGGATTACAACAGTAATGACCTCCCATTGCCCATGCAGAGCCCCTCAGGTCTCTCCGTACCGCCCTCCCCGAAGGCCCTGAGTTTTAAACTTTTTCTTGTATTCAGTGTGTTGCTGGAGTATCCCTCTAACAGCACTGCTGCATCTCCAGTAAGTTTAGCATCCGCATGCTTCCCTCACTTCCTTTCTTCCAAAACAGCTTCCCCAATAAACCCCACAAGGAGTGGTGCAGCAAACCACCCAGAACTTTGTGGATTGAAGCAACAATCATTTATTTATTTCATGACTCTTCAAGTTGGTAATTGATCTGGCCTCTGATGGGACCTATCGTGCCTCTACTCCTCTACCACTGCACAGGCATCTTGCTTGAGAGCAAGGTGTACAGGTGGCTTTCCCAACTGTGGCTGTGCTGTCACCTCAGCGGGAACTGCAGATGAAACAGCTGGGCTGACTGGGGTCTCATCCACACGGCTCCTCATTCTCGGTAAGGGTAGCCTGGGCCTGTTCTATGGTATGAGCAGGGATCCCAAGAGAGAAGGGGAGAAAACATGCAAGTCTCCTTGGAGACTAGGCATGTAACCTGCAAGTGCTCACCTGCTGTGTTCTATTGAGCAATGCAAGTCACCAGCACTGCCCAGACTGGAAGGGAGGAGAGAGAGACTCCATGTCTTAATAGGAGGAGGTGCAGTGTTACTCTTCTACGGGTGTGCAGTGAGAGAGCAGCGAACAATTGCAATCACTTTTACAATCTACTCACTTTTACATAAGCTTGATTCCTCGGCCACATCTCTCACCATTGATAAGGCCATAGCAAAACCGGGCAAAAAATCACATCACCTTACAAAGTAATCCCTTGGCAAACCCACTGTTACTGTTTGAAGGGAGCTTTCAATATTGCCCAAAAATCTTTCAATTTTCCCCTCGAGGACTTTCTTCCAAGCCCCTCATTGTCAATTTCAAATGTGCTCCATTCTCCTTGAGACAACCATACAACTACCTCAACCCTGAGTGTGGGCAAGAATGGTGCTATTCATGTAATGTTTCACTTTATGAGTGCAGTTCTCATTACTTTTTTGTTACAGAACGGTAATATTGGAGAGCTTAGGAGGAAAAACATATGCCAAATTTTCTTGGGAATAGAGTGTAATCAGAAAAATGACATTATTTGTGGTGCCAATCACCTGCAACTCATAAAATTAATGCATCATTTAAATAAAGAGTAGAATCAACATATCAAGTGTAGAAAATGGGAAAAAGCCTGGGGCCAAAATTTCTGGGCTTTCTACACACCTTTCCCAATGATTAACTGTAAACTCTGCGTGGGCATAATCTTCTCTTGGCCTCTGCTTAGTAATCTGCAAAGTAAACAGGTTGAACAAAGTGATTGGTATGGTAACTTACAGCAAGAAATATATTCAACCAGAGAATCTGATCTGGAGATATAAAAAAACCCATAAGTTTAATGTTCTGCAGAAATAAAACAAAACAGACCATTTGATGTTTAATGGAGAAATATTTAAAAACACTCTTCTTAAAGATGCTTCACTCGTGTATTTTTAAATCTGCATTTCTTTCTTTTACTATAAGCAAATTTAAAGAAAGGCAAAATTGTTCTATAATAGATATCCATCTGTTACTTCTTTTATATTTTGTTATAGTAACATATTTCTGTAGTTATACTGTAATCACTTTCCTGTAAACAATGATAAAATCCCCATTTAGGATTGCTGTAATTTGAATAAATGGAGAGGGTACGGATACAATGAATGTTTCCAAATATGTATAACATAATGAATCAGTTGCCACTATTGTTGGCATTCAGGATGGCCGGCTTAAAGTCGGTTTTCAAATTTCTTCATAATAAGTTATTCAGCAATATTATGGGGATCCGAGTGTCCACATGTAAGTGGTCAAAGCTCTAAGTAAGCCCTAAAAGAGAGTCTCCAAGTTCCCTCCTGATGGAAGCTGTGCTGCCCTCCCTGGTGTCCATACAGTAAGATTTCAACTCTCTGGTCCTCTGTCAGAGAGCGGCTCTAACCTGGCCCAACTGTCAGTTTACCCTTCAAATTGTGTTCTAGAATGGGTTGCTGCTGGGAAGGCTTTACAGAAGGTTTATCCCATCCATCCCATTGACTTAAGAAATATCTCTGGTGTCAGGGCTTTTATTGTCAAAAATAAGGACTACATTTTAGACCCTATTCTTTAACAAGTGAACTCTTGAAAAAAGGTAAGAGGCAAATAATTTAGACAATTAAGTCAGGATGAATTCTAACCTGTCTTTATATATAACATGTACTGTCTCCAGTGGCAGTCCTCAGATCTGCTGAAGGTGTGTCATGGTTATAGGCAGGCAGCTTTCTCTAGCCAGCATCTTCTTCCTGGGCTCGCCTTAATTCCGGTGTGGAGATTTATCTGGAAAAATAATGCTATTGTTCAGGATATCATTAAGCAGATAGCTAAGGATATGTAGATCAGTACCGTGGAAGCTGTTATTTTCCTTGACGGTGTATTAAAGGTGTAGGCTCTCCAATCGCTATATGTGTTCCGATTATCCCAACTAGAACACTGTGAGATACAGGGATAGTATTTCTCATCTTCTACAGTAAGAAAGTAGTGGTTTTGTTACACCACGTGCCTTTCCGCAAGTAGTACACCTGGGAAATGGGAGAAGTTAGAAGAAGCTTAGATCTATTCAAGCCAGTTTAATACAGTTGACAGAAATACGTGAACCACCATGCAGTTTATCGCTCTGCACCTGTTTATCTCCCATGCGAGATCAAAGCTTTTTGATTTAGTGGTATCTATCATTCCTCCCAACACTGACCTACCCATTCATAGATGCAGAAGACATTCAGATGGAGAGACAGTGAGAAACTGCCTCTAGCAAAAATTCAGGAGGGCTCCAGGTGGGCTTCCACGTCCTTTTTTATATCCAGGAACATTAACTCAAATAAGTAACAATTTAATTAGTGACAGTCCTCAAATATATGCTCCATATTTCAAGTCACCTAGTGTGGCTTCTAAGTTGAGATGACAGTAGGGCTATATTTCTTGATTTACTCATGTTCAATTTTCCATTTAATATTCTGCCAAAGGCATACACAAACAGGCAGACGTGTAGCTGCTGTGTTCTGTTTCTTCGGTACATTTGCTGGGCCACGTGGTCAATGTGTTTCAGTGATGCTGTGTTTGAACATCTCTCTACTCCAGAGGCAGAGCCATCATAGAAAATGATACACTGAACAATTAAAATTCCTGGATTGAAATCAGAAAGCAACTCAATAATTCCCTTCACCCGACTCCCACTTCTGTAAAAGCTTACTTTGCAAGGATAAATTTTTTTTTTATGTCTGTGGACAAAATTTGGGGCAGTGGCTACTTTCAAATTAGAAGAAGTCCTTTAATGTCATCTAGTCACGAAACAGTGTCAGTTCAGTAACTGACACATCCCGTCTCATGTCACGATCTAAAACTTAGTTTAGATGACATTGTTCCAGTTCCCGCTGCGGTAAAGACAGGAGTGAGCAGCCTCAGGATCCTCTCTCTCCTCGCCTTGTGCTCCCACCACCCCTCTGTGTTTTTCTAACCAGTGCTGCTTCGGACCTGTCCAAAGTAGAACTGGGAGTAAAGAAGGGAGGGGGAGAGGAAAGAGAAATAGGAAGTTACATTTTGACCAACACCCTGGAGGGTTCTAGTGCTTTCTGGGCTCAGCTGGCATTGAAGCTGTCTTTTTCTGTCACAGTGTGCCTTTATGGGCTCTTTAGAAATTTCCATCTCATTACATTCAAATCAAACAAATACACCACTTCTCCTTTGATCATTTACGTCCTCTTCAATGGCTTCTAGACATGTCATGGTGTCCTTTCCAATCGTCTCCTGAGACCTGGCAGCCCTCTACTTGGTCCTCTTGGACAGAACCTCAGGAGAGCCCTTTCAGCTCTCTCTCATCTGTGACCCATTTCCGGGCCATGGAAAACGCTCGTGCATACACTGGGGTCCAACAGATTCTGGCAGCACAAGCTCATCCCATTTTAGCTTTATCTCTTTTGCGGGAAGCCAGTCTGCATTCACACCTGTACTTTATTCAGATTTGTTAGACAGTGGCTACTCAGTGTGCCAGGCTCCCAGGAGTACACTTGCGCTCTCTGGGTGGTCGCTTGACATCTCTAAAAATCAAACAAAAGTCAAATATCCCCCATCAATAGATACTCACAGATTCACCCCCACTTGGGGCAGGGCGGGACTCACTGCATGCTGACAGCTCTCTCCCGATGCGTTCTGTACCTCTCAGTATTTGCTCAGTCTCTCCACACTGTTTTATAAGGTAGAGATCGGTTATGACTGAAAGCACTAATTTTCAGGCACTTTCTTTTCCTGAAAGGAATATTACTGTTTAACACCTGATTCCTGAATACATCAGCTAAAACTCAGCAAAAACTGTGACTAAAATAGTAACATTTCTATTTTACACATGCTGTTATAGAAAGTTACCATGATCAACGATGAAAAACCGTGAGTAAGGATTGAAGCCTGGGGCTCGGCGAATTTCAGGACCAGAAGGAGGCAGAGACAGATGGGACAGCAGATCCTCACGTGAGAGAAAGCCTAACACAGTCTGCACAGAGCAAAGCCAGAGCCATGTCGGCAGGTGAAGGCAGACGCTGGGACGGGCCTGCCCTGATTCCCGGGGCTGGCACTGATTAGGAAGTCCTCTGGCATACGCAGAAGGAAAGCAGTGAAAGCAGCTTTTCTAGGAAATAAAAGGACGGACCCAGCGGCGTGCTGGTGGTAAGTACTGTCCCAGGAGAGCAAATGCGGGTCTCCCTGCAGAGAGTATTTACACCATGGAAATCAGCAAGTGCCTCACACCGGCGCTTTTTACCCTGATGACCAGCTGCTAAACATTAACTAGCATTCCAATGAGGGGAAAAACATGTATACAATTCGAAACCTGGAAGGGATACTTTAATATCAGACAAAATGCATTGTAAAGCAAAAGTGAATACAGACACATAGGCGCCATAATGACACATGGAGCAACTCAACAAGAAGGAATAAAATCATGACATACATATTAGTATGAGATTTATAGGGCAAAAATTTATTTAAGAAAAAGTTAATAATTACACAATGAAAAGGGGACATTTTAATAAATTTCTCTTAGAAATTGATCAAACAGGCAAAATATTAGTAAGAAGATAGACTCTGATGAAGAGAATTAAAGGGTTTAATTTCATGAAAATTTATACACACATATATCTGTTCTCAAAATTTAAAACAGGGTATTTTAATGTACAATATTGAAGATTGTGATAAAAATGTATGCATTAATAGTGGTGAAAATGATTATGAGTGATATATATATATATCCTAGTCCATTTCCAGTGATAAAAAAATAACATGTGAAGATGATTATTGTTTCAAATTTGTTTCTACTTGCTAAGGATATGATTGAATCCCGTTGTGTCTTATGTTTGCAAACACTCATATTCTGTAGTGAAAGCATCAGGCCTCAAGGCTCATTTAAAATACACAAAGAATTTCATGCAAATCTAATTGAATTTTTTAAAGCAAAGTAGAAGAATATTCTAGTGTCCTAGAAAATAATGCTCAATGCAACAGGAACTGAAGGTGGAAATTCGTGAAGTCTTGTTTATACTATCATATTTAATTTTAAGGGCCAGAGATGCTTAAATTGGAAAGACACATAGCAAGAATTCTGTCAAAGAAATTGTAAAACTGATAATCATGGATAAAGCAAAAAAAATGATTGATAAGGCACATTTGCCAAAAAATACTGTGCACAAGACAATTAGAGATACAGCCAAAAAATATAAACTTGTAATTTCTGTTTAAAAAATAAAATCAGTATCATCCATTATGCGTTGATGGAACTATTGTTATTCTGAACTCAGGAAATCTTTTGGGGTTCACCAGCCCAGAGGTAGAAAAAGAAGCCCTGAACTCAGAGTGTTCTGTCAACATTTGCCAATTTGTAGAAATGGAGATGAGATTTGTAAATGAAAACATACACTGGTGGCAATACCTTTGTGTAAACTAGAAGAGTGAAAATGGGAAGATTTGTCCAATAAAAGGCTTTCATCTATATATTGTAGTGTAATATAAAGAGGAGTATTCTGATTGATTATGTGTGAATATTTAGGAGATATATTTATTAAGGTAGGCTATTAAGAGCAGGTTATTGCCAGGCATGGTTGCTCACATCTGTAATCCCAGCACTTTTAGAGGCTGAAGCAGGAAGATTGTTTGAGGCCAGGAGGTCAGCACCTGGCAACATAGCAAGACCCTGTCTTTATGAAAAATAAAAAAAATTAGCCAGGTGTGGTGGTGCACACCAGTAGTGCCGCTACTAGGGAGGCTGAGGTGGGAAGATTGCTTGAGACCAGCAGTTCAAGGCTGCAGTGAGCCATGATCAGGCCACTGAACTCCTGCCTGGGCAACAGAGTGAGACTTTGTCTCTAAGGAAAAAAAAAAAAGAGCAAAAGAACAGATTAATATTTTTATTTTTTCTCAGGTTTACAAATATGAATGGAGATTAAATTGATTACTGTTTCATGTTGAAGTTCATTGATGTACTAAAGGAAAGTATCTGATTTTATTGATGTTGTGTGAACTTCAATTATTTTTTAGCTGAACCATTTAATGTGAAAGATTGTTTTAAGAAGACAGCATCTTGAAATGAAAATTTGTGCGCCAAAGTTCATCTCAATTATTTTGCCTCAGTGTTCAGATCTCTCAAGAATTTAATTAAATGATTTTGGTTTTTTGCTTAGTTATACTAAGCAAAGTTTGACTGAGTTTGGACTCTTTCAGCACAGATTAATATCAAAAAATTAAACAGTAATTTTCTTTACACATAGAACCATGGTAGCATGTTTACCCAAGCAATAATGAGCCAAATATTCTTTCATTACTGAGTAATCGTAAATATTTCAAGACTTCTCATTAAAGAACTTATTTTCTAATGAGCATTTTCACAATCATTTTAATGTGTTTTACAATTTATTGTTTATTTTATTTTACAATTTAATTTTTAATTTAATAAGGTTGTTTTGTTACCTTTATTTATGCAAGTGTTATTGGTTTTCCATTAATGTTGCCGATATAAAACTTTCACTTAAAATATATCTTGTAACCAATAATTGAGTTAATATAAAGCAAAGTAACATTAGGCAGGTTATAATACATGTTGTAGACAGTAATTGCAAGATGGTAAATAAATAAATGAAGTTTGGGAAATAGTCCACCGTACAATAAAGACTCAAATATTCTGCTGTTCTATCATATATAAAACTATGAGAAAAAGAAGAGAAAGGACTTTAAAAAAATAAAATTCTTAACGTTCTAATCTATGTTGATGCTATATGTAGTTTATATTTTGCATAAGCTATTTCATTTAATTCCCATGAAACTCTGTTATTTGTTTTTGAACCTTTAGTTTTAAGGTGACATAATAAAACCGAGTGGCCATAACATTCTGAGATTGAAAAAAAAATAAGAAACCGAGTGTCTAGCAACTTACTTGAAGCAGCATTAATAATAAGTGCTCTGAAGGCGTCTGCGTCCTGGCGGTCCCGCTGTGCAGTGTGCTGCTCAGGTGCATCTACTGAATTGGACATTGGATAGAAACACTGCGTCCACTTCCGCCAAGCCACCCGCAGAAGAAATGGACACAATAAAAAATGTTTTGTAAATACAATATGATTGCTGTGCAGAAGGGTACAACAGTGAATTTGCTCTGGGCATCAAGAAGTCACAAAAGGGCAAGGGACAAGTGTCTGACCTGCAAAGTGGACAGGAGCCTCAGGTAGGAAAGGAGGAGAAGGCAGACCAGAGATGAGCAGTGGATGGAAGGGAAGGGTGTGCCACAATGGCCTAACAATGCAATTGCCCAAATAAATTTCCTTCCCAAAATAAAATCATAAAATCTCCATTGCGCAATACTGTAGCCACGTCCTGTGTTTTTGTGTGTTTTCTTCCTACAACTCACCCGAAAGGGGTTCTGGAACTGGTTCTTCCCACCAGGCTGAGAGAACAGAGTGTGCAGTTCCCAGGCCGATGCGCTGAACAGGATGCAGGGCCCTTTCTGTGGTCCTCTCTGCCCTGCTGTGACAACACACAAGACCTGTGCTGCCACGGTGATATCCACAGCCAACTTTCAGTGTGTTAGGCCACTGAGATTTGGGTGCTAATTTGTTATTGTATCAAAGCAGAGACATTCTGACTAATACAAATATAATGGATAAAATTATAACTAAAATGATAAACCAAAAAAATCACTGCAAAATATGACAGGGCTAAAATCAATAACATGAAAAGGTCACAAAAATCACTTATAAAATAACTAACTTCCCAACAGACAAAAGTCTCAAAATGGGATGAACATGCATCATTAACAACTCCAAATTGCATTAATAAATGGTCTTTCTTCATTAGTAATTACAAAGATGAAGATTAAAAGAATTACTGCATATTAACTACTTTCTTTTTAAAACTGGCTAATGTTCTAAATGGTAATGCCAAGGACTTGACACCACAGCATGTCAACAGGGTGACCCCATGGCTGGGGTTGCAAAGGTTCTCTTCATGTTCCCCTTGGACTTTTGGACACTTTCCATATTCTTTCAATTAGCATACAATAGTTTTGTTATCAGAAAAATATTATTTACAAACTGAAATCATAAAAAAGACAAGAAGTATTTAGGGCCGGGCGTGGTGACTCACACCTGTAATCCTAGCACTCTGGGAGGCTGAAGCGGGAGGATCACTTGAGCTCAGGAGTTGGAGACCAGCCTGAGCAAGAGCGAGACCCCGTCTCTACCAAAAATAGAAAGAAATTAACTGGACAACTAAAAATACAAAAAATTAGCCAGGCATGGTGACACATGCCTATAGTCCCAGCTACTCGGGAGGCTGAGGCAGGAGGATCGCTTGAGCCCAGGAGTTTGAGGTTGCTGTGAGGTAGGCTAATGCCATGGCACTCTATTCTGGGTAACAGAGTGAGACTCTGTCTCAAAAAAAAAAAAAAAAAGATTAAGACTTCACAATTGTGGTATTAAATAAAGTATGTCAATACTAGGAAACTCTAAGAAAATCTTTCAGCTGCACCAGCCCTATCTTCGCCTCTATGCTTACACAGACATATTCTAATCTTCCACACAGAAGTCTTGGTTAAATTATCTTATTCTTCATAAAATGGTATAATAAGCTAGAGCACACTGGAATCCTGAGTATTTTAGGACTCTTTCCTCCTTCTTACATCAGCTACTCCCCTTGCTTCTTCTTCTTCTTAGCATATGAAGCAGGTAAGAGGCAAAGCAGAAAAGTAAACACACAAAAAAGAAAACGTCATTCTACTTTGTGTTGGATTTCTTGCTCTTTATGAAAAAAGACTAATGTCTTATATATTGAATGACTTAGCATTTTGATCCTCCCCTTCCAGAAAAGAAATGAATAAACGCCCAGGGAGACTTGAC
>CAUYRT010038464.1:0-128710 GCA_963574885.1 Lepilemur ruficaudatus
AAGAAATCAGCTTGGGCCAGGCATGGTGGCTTATGCCTGTAAACCTAGCACTCTGGGAGGCCGAGGCGGGAGGATCGTTCAAGGTCAGGAGTTCGAAACCAGCCTGAGCAAGAGCGAGACCCAGTCTCTACTAAAAGTAGAAGGAAATTAGCTGGAAAACTAAAAATATATATAGAAAACATTAGCCAGGCATAGTGGCGCATGCCTGTAGTCCCAGCTACTCGGAAGGCTGAGGCAGGAGGATTGCTTGAGCCCAGGAGTTTGAGGTTGCTGTGAGCTAGTCTGATGCCACGGCACTCTAGCCCAGGCAACAGAGTGAGACTCTCTCTCAAAAAAAAAAAAAATAGAAATCAGCTTGGCTGGAGAGGCCTTGGCACTTGGCACTTAGAGAATTTTTTATTTGTTGTTTTGTTAATTTGTTTTTTAGGATGAGAGAAGCTTGAACATAATAATAGCAGAGACATTCTAAACAGAAATGAGTTGATGGATCAGTGTTCTAAAAGTTGTGGAAAGAAAGGCTCAGGGCTAGAAGGAGGGGGTTGGTGGAGATGCTAGAGGGACAGCTCTTCCCTTAGGGTTGCCAAAGAAAGTGACGATGGTACAGGAGGAAGTGACGGTGGTACAGGAGGAAGGAATGGTAGTACAGGTTTGTTTCCAGGAAGAGGTGGGTGGATTTTCTCCTTAAAGTCCTTGAGGCCACCTGCTGGGAACGAAGGGACTAGGTAATAAGTGTGGAATTGTCTGGAGGGTGATTGGAAGTGGTGAATTCAAGGTGGGACCAACCTGCCAAAATAGTGTGTGATTTAGCGTTTAGCAGCGGCAGAGCAGAGTGGAGAGGCAGGTCCTGGGTCTGCTCCAAGGACACAAATGTCATTTCAGGGTGGTGTTGGACTCCATGCTCATATCCCTCACTAAACATGATGTGTCCCATCTGTGTGTCAGGTGCCTCAATCAGGGACCCTGAAGCTGTCCCACCTACAGGAAGGAACGTACACCTTCCAGCTGACCGTGACCGACACTGCCGGGCAGAGAAGCTCTGACAACGTGTCAGTGACGGTGCTTACCACAGCTTACTCCACGGGAGGTAAGAGAAAGTCCTTTCCACACATTCTCAGCAGCCAGCTGGAACCCTAGGTGCCACCCTCGGTTACCCCATTCTGGCAGGGTGGTGTTGGATTGGCATTTTGTATTCTAGCTTTACACACCATGGGCTCTTCTGTTTTCTTTTTGGGTGTTGTTGAATGAGAGAGTCTTTAATAAGAAGATAATAACAAAAATAGGTTCCACTGTATTTGGGGTTGAGTTGACACGGCTGTGTGGGGGTGGAGGGAGCCCCCAGGGGATGAGAATAGACTGCGTGAGCTACTGAGCCCTGTGGACAGTCCGTCTTTCTGGGACTTGCCTTCATAAAAGACAATCATCTGGCTTTCTCCGGAGGAGATTTTGTTTAAAGATGGATGGTCTGTTTGATATGTGTGTTCAAAGAGTGAAGCTAAGGACTGCAGTTAAAACAGTCGAACTCACAGAAGTAGAGAGTAGAAAGCTGGTTACTAGAGGTGGGGGCATAGAAGGGAAAAGGGGAGACATTGGTCAAAGGGTACAGAGTTTTAGGGAGACAGGAGGAGTAGGTTCTGGTGATCTGTTGCACAGCATGATGACTATAGCTAATGCTATAGTCATTGTCTATTTCGAAATTCCTGTAAGAGTAGATTTTTGGCCAGTTGTGGTGGCTCTCACCTATAATCCTATCACTCTGGGAGGCCGAGGCAAGAAAATCTCACTTGAGGCCAGGAGTTCATGACCAGCCTGGGCAATAGTGAGACCCCGTCTCTACAGAAAAATTAAAATAAATAAATAAATAAAACAAATTAAAATCTGCAAAGTACACATGTCGATTTAAAAGCACTACTTAAAAATTTTCATGACGTTTACACAGACACATAGATATACTAACAATTTTAAATATACGTGATGGTTCTCACATTCTGTTGCACAGTGTGGAACTTATTTGTTTCATTCATCTAGTTTCTTGCTTTCCCAAACATCTGCATTTCTAAGATTAGCTCATCAAATATTTAAAAGTAGCCATCATTTGGAACTTGGCAGCACTAAAGATACTGTGGCGTTGCAGAGGGAAACACCCTCACAGTTCATTCTGGAGAGGTGCTGAGGTGTGGTACACTTGTAGATCGAGTTAGCTGGCAGAGATTTTCTTGGCATCTGCCCTGTGCAGGAACCGTGCTAGGCATTGGGGATGAGTGGCGCACTCAGTGGGAATGGTCCTTGTCCTTTTGTAGCTTACAGTCTCACAAAGCTTTGCCGTCACTAGCCATAGCTCTAGTAAACCCACAAGTCTCTGACATTTTTGAATAGTCAGTATTCACTATTCTGTATCTGGATGCTAATTAAGCCAGCAGTTTGAAGAGTAAGGATAAAAGAATTAGAAGACAAAAGGCTCTAGTCTTCCACAAAAACGGAGCTCAGTATGCATATTGGAAATGAAGGTTTACAAGGAGTTAGAGATTATAGAATTCTAAGGGCTTGGCAAAACTCATGAGTCACATAAGTAGGATTTTTGGCTGACGACTCCCTGTCCAGTGAAGTTTATGTTTACTGTGGGGGAAGGAGGGGTAGCTGCACATGAAAGAGCCAGACATCCAGCTCCTCCCGCCCACTCCTGCACCAGCCAGCAGCCAAGTCTGTCCAGCCTGGCCTGGTGAGTCACTGCAGCTGCACAGGAGAGTCACCCAGTTATTCACAGCATGTGTCCCCAGGACCACGGGCAGGGGTCACCAGTAGGACTGTCACCCAGAGTGCTCTCCCCTGGGCATGGGGCTTCCCGAGGCAGGGACTGAGTCAAGTGCCGACTCTGGGAGGAAAGAGCTCGTGGGCAAAAAACACAGATTCCTTTTCATCCCCACAGACATGAGAAAAGGATTGCTTTTGCACAGCCGGGTGCCTGGGAGGGAGGAAGGGCTAACACCTCACCAGCCACTCATTTGCCCTGGTTTATTTACTCAGGCCAGCTTCCTGGGCTCCAAAGGTAAATTGCCAGCTTAAATGTCTGGCCCTTTTCCAAGAGGTTAATAAAATGTATCTGAAATGGCAGAGAGTGGCATGGATCACTTTTGATTACTGAATGGCCACTTGGGTAGATTTCTTGTGTGTATAACTTTATATAGAAAATAAAAAAGAATCAGTGTCGTACTAAGTGCTGTCTGGAATTACTTACTGGTTATATGGGAATAACATGCTATGAATTAAAGTTAATAAAATACCACAAGGAGACACTGAAAAACAGAGGTGGGTAGAGAGGTGTTTCTCTCCCCTCTGTTATATGTATTGATCAAGGACCCAGCTGTTAGGGTAACCTAGGGTGGCACCTACTAGGGTAACCAGACAAGCGGGAATTCCTTTTGATAATAACTTGGTTCAGTTTTTAATATGTTGAAATTTTGAACTTCTTTGCATGTTTAGAAAAAGTAATCTATTCAAATTGCAAGCCAGCAAGCACTTCCTATATGATCTAACTCAGCAGTCTCCCAATAGGATCACATGAGATGTTCAAGACATATTAAAGGTAGGCAAGAAGACATCACAACTTATATTTTTATTAATTTTACATTTTTGCCTTTAAATTTTCCATATATTTGATAGGATATACAACGTGTTAGTACAGTGGTACATAAATATTACTTACAGATAAATTGGAGATGCCTGTTCAACAGTATATTATTGATCAGGATGCATGGTTTAAAAAGTTTGGAGGCTGCTAGTCCGGAAATAGAAAAATTACAGATATGAATCTGTTTTCCAAAACTACCAAGGAATAAGTAAAACCTTGAGATCTTTGAGATTTTTAGGTCATAAAGTTAAGGAATGTGACAAGTAACTGTTCAGAGTTCCCCTTCCCCTTTCTCTCTACCCCTCCCCGGTGGCTGGAGCCGACGGCTCTCCTCGCAGGCCCCAGTTCTCAGCCACAGCTGTAGGCCCTTTGCTTCGCCTTCTTCCTCAAGAGTTTCTACCTCCATTTCTTTTCTTTACCCTATTTTCCTCCTGGATCAAGATACCTGCAAATGGCCTTGCACCCACATGGACTCCTTTTCCAACCCTATTGATTTAACTGCTTTCCAATAAAATATGTATCCAAGTTTTTACTTGGATGTGTGGACTGCTCAGGCTTTTGTTCTTGGTGGAATATCATGTAATTTGCCACTCTCCCCTGTTCCTAAGTGAATTCTCTAGTCCATTCTGTCCCTATAAAGTTATGGAACTCCTTGGGACCTACTTCTAGCCTCATACCTTTAATCTGTGTTGCCAGTGCCAGACCATTACCCCCTTCTTGTGGAGCCAAGTCTAATAAAGTTGGTTTAATCAAGGGGGAGGGAAAATGCCTTTCAAGAAACTATCTATATATAGCTCTTATGAATTGCACTGCAAATTAAAATCTTGTAAGAGCTCCAAAGGGGAGGCAATGCCATCACTGCATGAAAATGAATTCATGCCCGCCAGCAGCTGAAGATTCTCTATATTCTCTCCAGCAGCAGGGATGTTACAGTAGTCAACAAATAGGGTTCAGTAGTAGAAAGTTAATCTTGGTGAGCATGCTTACTTAGGAAACAAGAATGCAAAATGTAGCATATGTAAAGTGGTGTCTCTGATAAGAGATGGTCAGCCAACTGCCATTCAGGGGTGGGACAGTAACACCAATAAATGGCCAGAGGAAGAGCACCCAGCGATGGTGAGTGCAGAGTGGGACAACGGAGGGAGGAGGCAGGAGTGGATGGAGAAGACCAGAGCTGCTGCTTCTGGGCTCCCACTTCTTACTCGGTGTGGCTTGGAGAAGAGCCCCTGGGGCGTCCCGAGAATTAAGCTGGGAGGCTCAAGAAGGGCCTTCCAGCCTCTCCAGAATCTGAGCTCAAACTGTTCGGTGTTCCTCATTATCTGCATCTCTTCACCCAAATGCGTCTTATCATCCCAGCAGTCTCTGTTGATCTTGATGAAGTCTTAACTTTCCTTGCACTCCTGCAACTCACGACTTGTTTACAAACAGGGTGTTTGCAGGTTTGCTCACGCTATCACTTCTTCTGTGACAACGGCTGCTGCATTGACATCACGCTGGCTTGTGATGGAGTGCCGCAGTGTACCGATGGGTCTGATGAAGACTTCTGCCAAAATCGTGAGTCGGCTGCGTCCTCGCCTTGTCAGGCAGGGGCTGGAAGGGATGGAGTAGGGAGGTCTGTGTTCTAAGAATAAAATGCAAACTCGGTGTTGTTCCTCTGCCTGGTGGTAGGTGTAACTTTATGTGGAAAAGCTATGCCTTAAATGAGAATTCACTACGGGTTTCTAGTCTGAGTTGCGAATGTCAAATTTTCAGTATCGATTATGTGGTAAAAATTTTTTTCAATTTTCCAAAGATTCTTGCCATCCTAAAAATGCTGTAAAACATATGCTTCTAAAAACTGAAGTGAGTGAATGTTTTGTTTTGATAATGTTTTTAGAAAATTTTATGACTCGCTGGGGTGTGGCTAAGTCTGAGCTGTAATTCTTACAACGTCACACATTTAAAAATGCAACCCAAGGAAGAAGAGCTGCCGAAAGTTTAATGAAGTACAGCTTTGAGGAAGGATGGAGTCTCAAAACTTTAGGTTTTAAGTTTTGTCTTATCCGTTTCTTTTGGGGTGATATTTGGAAAGCTAATTGTTGGAAGAACAGAGAACAGATTATCTACTTGAAAACTAGAGAGAATAATTTTTTATAGGGCTCTGACATGTCTTAGATGGACGGGTTATTATTCCCAAATATCCATGACTTTGAATCGACTGCAAATGTAGTGGTTTTAAAGTTCAGAAAAGAAATCCAGCAACTAACAGTAGCTCTTCCGTGCCTCAGTGGGCCTTGACCGAAAGACGGTGACCCACCCGGTGACGAGTCCTGCCCAGCCCAGAACCACAGGGCTGAGTGAAGAGGCAGGGGGGGACTCCTTATTGGAAAAGTCCCAGAAAGCGACTGCCCCAAACCAGCCACCTGCATCATCGAACACAGAGAATCGGAATCATTCTGCCTTTTGGGGACCAGCAAGTCAAGTAATTCCTGTGATGCCAGGTGAGGACTTGGGTCAGGTTCTCTATGAAGAGACTTGTTTTCTGTAGCTAAATTTGGCTTACAACTAAGTTTGTATTTGAAAAGTGTTAAGGAAGTATCTTAAAAGAAAGAAGAGAGTTGAAATTAAGAGTTCGGCCAAAAATAAAAAATAAAAAAACCCTGATATTTGTGCTAATGTAGAATAAGGGACACTTACTGAATGCATTCGTACATATACACATACTCCACAGGTAACAATGCATTTATTTGTAAATAAGACTCAGGAAGTTTTAACACTTAGCTAAGGAAACCAATTCTCTAAGTGTTAAATTTTAGGTTATTTTGAGATGAAAGAGCATAAACTCTTGCATGAAGAGTTTATGAAGACTTCACCCTAAGCAAGTGAACGTAAGGATGAAGGTAAAGTGAGTGTCAAGATATGTCATCTCAAAATGGTGGCATGTGCTGGTGATTCAGTGTTATGGGCCTGATTCAACTGAATATGTCATCTTTTGTTTTTTAATATGGCTAATAAGATTTTAAAACATATTCATACTACTAAAGTATTACAGCATGCCATCATTTTAAATTTCTTTTTTTATATACTAATATTTGCATGATTATGTGACATATGAGATAGAAATACGGATTATCACATTTCCATGCTTTTGTAGATGTCTTTTCAGTACTTGAACTCAGCATACATTTTATTGAAATCGTCTGTCACTATTTTAATAACTTTCATTGTGAAAAAGTTTTGTATATTGTTTAAGATGCAAGATGCAAAATAATTAAAAAAGGAAAACGACTTAAAATACCACCCTTTATTGAAAACTAATTTTAATGTTTTGGTGTATTTTCTTCCAATCTTTTATTTTGTGACTTTGTATACTTTGTAGATCTTAAATGCCTCCATACAAATATGTCTGCAAAAGTGAATTCTGTCAGTGGCTTTTCTTTTTGACAGTTTGGGTTAAGTCCACTTCAGATGCCTGCTTTGGTCCATTCCTTGTTGGAACTGCCACCTACTGGGCAGATCAGTCACTACATCCAACTGAGCCTTGGGATTTGGTTTAGGGGATTTTCTCCATGTAGAGGGTTTGTATGGAGAAGACAACCACCACCTAAGAAGCAGAATCAGGGGAGACCAGGTGTCTTTGGCAGGACTTCTGAAGGTGTGAAGCGTTGACAGAGAGAACTGTGCTCTGGGAGGATGGATGAATTCTTGCTACGTCACTGTGGCAGAGAGGCCCACTGAGCATGAACAAATTAGCTGACCGTAGAGTGGAGAACTTTAGTTAGGTTTTGGTCTTGGCTCTGCCTTTAGAACTTCTAGCAAGTTGCTTCACATCTCTGGACCTCAGTTTCCCCATCTGTTAATAAGGGACACCAACCAGATGACCTCCAAAGTGCCATCCAGCCCTTAGTCTGATTCAGGAATGACAAATAGCCTGACCTCATACTCCACCCCATCAGCCCCTACCTGTGCTAGGTGTCGCTCAGTCATCACAGCACTTGTCCCCGGGGGAGTGTGGACTCAGCCTTAGAATTTTTTTAAAAAATAATGCTCCAGGCTGCCACCAGCAGTTGATGGGAGTCGGCATCCGGTTTCCCATGTATTTGCAATCTCTGTTTTTGTCCTTTTTGATAATAAGCCTTTGGCTGTGGCTATGAAGATGTAAAGAATGGCATTTCACAGATGCAGAGCGATCAGATGCACATTGTGGATTTTTCTAAATATTAAAGTAATAAGGATTTACTGTAGAAAATTCAGAAAATACAAAAAATACAAAGAAGAAAATTAAAATCATCTAGCAAAACTCACCATTAACATTTGTTTCATTTTCTTCTGGTTACTTTTAATTCTACACATATGCATGCATATTTATTCAGTTTTAACAAAACAAAGATAATATTTTTGCAAAACTTTTATTTTTTTCACTCATGAGCATTTTCATGTGTTATCAAACATTCAACAAAAAACATAATTTTTCCAGGTTCATATATGTTGTCAAAAAAAGAAAAAACATAATCTTTGAAAGTCTAGGGATGAAGAAAGTGGGAAGAAACGAACTTTGAAAATGTTGGAGCCCTCACAGCATGTAGTTTCTGTTTAGACAGCAGCTGTCCCTAAGACAGCGAGACTGGAGCCCCCAGTCTCCGACTTCACCTGAGTTAAAGACCCAGCATAACGTAAATAGATTTAAAAGTGCTTTATTGTTCATGACATGGGTCTGGGTTTTATAAGGCTCATCAGCTAGTACAATGAATCTGAACAGATTAGATGTACTTCTGCCTCCTTCCTCACAGACATGTGGTGAGGATAAGTGAGACTTAGCTCATTGACGATGTGTTAACAAAACATTAAGGTTAATACAAATGGTATACAAAGCAATGAGATGCAGTTTTTCATCTTTCACGATGACAAAGATGAAAAAGTATAATAATATTTCTAAGAGTGTATGAGAAAGAAATCTCCTATACTTCTGGTGGGCATAAAATTGGTGTCGTCTTCCAGAGGGCAGTTTCTGAAGCCTTAACAACTGTATATGCCTTGACCCAATTATCCCACTCTTGGGGATTTATTCCAAACCTGTTACTGAGGATAAAATGAAGGATATGGGTAAGTCTTTGGTTACACAAGTGAATGCACACCCAGTACGCTCAGAGCCACCAGCCAGGAGGAGCACAGAAGTCCAGTGTTGCCTGAGTTTGCTCAGCATGTAATGGCACAATGGCTGAATTGTTGTCGGATGTGGTTTCAGCTGTAGGGCCTGTTCTCTGTGGTCCCAGTCATTCATTAACAAGGCTATCCTCTTCTATCCGACCTAGCCAGAGGAAAGAAATCTGGTTTTCAGCCCTGCAGAGTGCTAGAGAAGTAGTGTTGTATCCTCATTCAAATGGAATCTGTTGTTTGGAAATGAGAGTTCATGTCTAGCACAGCGGGTCAGCCGGATTCTTTAAGGAACTGGATGGAAGTGTGGATTTAGGAGCACGCATGGTTTCTACGTGGAGGTGTGGTCTTCTCCCTGCATTTTCATAGGTTCCCTTGCTAACTATGCCAAAGCTTCATTTCACTTATCTCCAGAGCTAACTAGAGTGAGCAACTTCAACCTTTGTGTTATTATAGAAGATGTTTTATTCAGAGAGGACATCCTTCCTTATAAAGGAATTTTAAAGGGTTTTTTTCACATGCCCTAGATTTTTCATCTCTTCATTGTGTTTGACTGTCCCTTTTCTTACTGAGAAGCTGTTAGATCACATTTCTGGGAAGGTAGTTTGAATTTGTTGATGCGTGCCAGGTAGAACATCCAAACAGCCTGTCTTGCTCCAACATGGTGCCAGCACCCAGACAGATTCTCAAATGGTTGGAAGATCCAGCTAAAGGAAATTCACTTATCACAAATAAGGATACTCAAATGGTTATTTCCATGAAATTATTCTGAGGAGAGTAGATCCTCCTTTGTTGACCTACTCTTTGGAAAATGTCATTTAGCTGTAATGAGCAGATGCCTTTAAACATACCCCATTATTCTGGGGCACTTACAAATGGTGGTTTTCTACCCTCTACAAGGTTTCAGTCTGTAAGTTTGGGGACTGTAATGGAGATTACATGATTTTTATTATTTGAAATCTATTTTATGCAGTAAACTAGTTATAGCTCTATTTTGTAATCCCTGGCCCCACATGTGGGTCATTCTCAAGGAGCCACTTGGGTTTTTTTTTTTTTTGAGACAGAGTTTCACTCTGTTGCCCTGGCTAGAGTGCCGTGGCATCAGCCTAGCTCACAGCAACCTCAAACTCCTGGGCTCAGGTGATCCTTCTGCCTCAGCCTCCCAAGTAGCTGGGACTACAGGCATGTACCACCATGCCTGGCTAATTTTTTTTTCTATATATTCTTAGTTGGCCAATTAATTTCTTTCTATTTTTAGTAGATATGGGGTCTCGCTCTTGCTCAGGCTGGTTTCGAACTCCTGACCTTGAGCGATCCTCCTGCCTCAGCCTCCCAGAGTGCTAGGATTACAGGTGTGAGCCACCACGCCCGGCCCGAGCCACTTGGTTTTAAACAAATGACATGATCCATTTTGTCTAGAAATTAGTTGACTAGACCCCCATTCTGTTAGGTTCAAAACACTACCCTATAGGCAAATACAAATATATTTGTAAACAGTGACATTTTTATTATCCTGTCCTATTATCCTTTCCATCCTAATGGAAAAAGGATGATAAAATGAATGAACTTAGAATTCTTTTTAAATAATTTTTAAAAAGTTGTAGAAGCTTTTCCAAAGCCTACTGGTACTTCAATGAAAATGAGCAAAGAGCATGTCAATGAGGAGTTTTATGGCTATGATGAGGCCTAAATAACATTTCTGGTATAAGGAGGCACATGGGCCAAGAAGAGAGCTCCCTCTTATCTACGTTGTAGACCTGTGATGTGATCTACCACTGAACAGCAAGAAAGGACAATGCTGGTGTCTGTGTTTGTTGGGCTGGTGTAGCAGGTGGTCACAGGAGGCTGCAGAGCATTCTGGAATGCAGGCCCATATGGTAGTCACTTTCCCAGCTGGTGTTTCCAACTTTCTTCCAGAACATGCCTGCATGTTCTATGGCGACTCAAAATGAAATTAAAACAACTTTCATCCAGCTGCCAGATCCCTCTGTGAATGTGTAGGTACACGTGGTAAACGTGTATAACAGGTCATTCAGAAGAAAGGAAAAATAATTTCCTACGGCATTAACTCTTCTAGAAGGATCATTGCCAAAAAGGATAATTTGCAAAAGCAAGTGATACAGTTGTTTTGTTTTGTTCTGATTTGCCTCACTGCTTAGAACCTGTGACTGGATATGTGGAAGTGAAGCATTTCTCTGTGACATTCCATATGCTGAAGTCTAGGAAAAGTGAATCAGGCAGTCTGTGAAATTACAGTGAATTCTTTTGTGAAATGTAAAAAGCAGAAATTCATATTTCCAACATTCAGAAGGCAGGGCAAGGCCTCCGGGGTAATTCTAGGGTCTGTGGTGTCTGTGCCTGCAGAAGTGTCCTGTGCACCTTGCCCTCTCACTAACACACGGTCCCTCCCGCTTCCTACTGCGCCGTCTTCCTCTCTCCAGGGAATGAGGGTAGTTAAGAAAAGGCTCTTTAATTTCAACAACTGAAGGTTCCGAATGAACTTGTATTATTTTAAAAAATGAGCCCACTTCCAAGCCTAGGGTTTTTTTTTCAAAAATGCAGTTAACCATTTCTCTACTGCATCCCTAATAGAGCATTGTCCAAAACTTTCCTATGGAAACCACTTAAATTTGTGATTTTGCCTGGATATCAGTAAATAAATGTATTATTGACTTGGTTCTTAGTGTACAAAACTCACTGACTACCTGTAATTTTGAGAGCAGTATGGTTCAGTGGGAAAGCTCCTGCTTTGGATCTGTCCTGTGTTCTAATTATGACACCAGCAATTACTAGCTACTGGGTAATTAATGTCTCTGAACTTCATTTCCTTACCTATAAGAGGATACTAATGTAATCTCATAGTGTGGCTACAAAGATTGCATGAGATATTGTATGTAAATGCAATTTATGTCTCTCAGTAAATGTTATACTGCTATATGAATTTTTGCTAGAGCATTCAGGTCCAGTGGTATTTACTAGGGAACCAGAGTAAGAGAGCTGCAAGTCTGTAAGATGGCTAATTCAAATAAAAACTAGAGACAGTGCAGTGGTGTTCCCAGTACTGAGTTCCTCTTCCAAATTAGGTGGAACAAGCTCTCATCTTCATTGGAAAGAGACAGAGGGGGAGAACATTGTGAAAACAGTTATTAATATTTTGTGGTTTTTGTTGGGTGAAAGACAAACCAGATAATTTTCTGAAAAAATTTGGGAGTTGGTGAATTTTGGCATTTTTTTAATTCCTGGCTTATTTTTATTTTTATTTTTAGAGATGGGGCCTCACTGTGTCACCAGGCTGGAGTGCAGTGGTGCCATCATAGCTCACCGCAACCTCAAACATCTGGGTTCGGGTGATCATCCCCCTGAGTAGCTGGGACTACAGGCATGTGCAATCGTGCCTGGCTAATGTTGTTATATTTTGTAGAGGCAGAGTTTCACTGTATTACCCAGGCTGGTCTTAAACTTCTGGGCTCAAGCGATTCTCCTGCCTCAGTCTCCCAAAGTGCTGGAATTACAGGCATGAGTCATGCACCTGGTCCTGGCTCATTATTTTTAAACAGTAGGACGTGAGTTCCCAACCATGTGATCTTCCCACTTCCAAATGTATTACTGGAGAGAGAGGTAAAGCAGAATGCACAGAAGCCCCTTTTTAAACTAACCTGGCAGTAAGACACAGGGAGGAAGAAAGGGATGGAATGGTGCTACACGTTTTTTCGGTAATTTAGTAGTTCGATTTCCAGCCTGTTGTCAGGGCTGCTAGTTTTCTGTGTGCAGCTGCTGGGTGGACCAAGCGTTTTGCCTCCACAAAACAAGTATTATGTTCCTTTTAGAGATCCATAAGCAACGGGCATTTGGAAAAGTCAGGCAGCATTAACTCTGAAACACAGTAGTGTTTTCTGTATCTTTACCAGGCAAAAGCTCAGAAACCTTCACTGAAGCTGAGGAGTGTATAAGAAAATAACCTAGTCAGGGCTTACATTGAACCTTCAAAATGTTACTGAAAATACTCAGATTTTTTTAATCTTTTTTTTCTTTTTTTTGCCAGATACATACTCAGATTTTTAATAGGATATCAACACCATGAGATTTGCATCATAAAAGCAGTGGCTAAATATGTACTCAGTACCACATCCTTGAAAAAACTTTTAAAATATTTACTGGCCAAAATATTGCATTCTGGTCTGTTTACTAGAGGTAAAAAAATAATAAAATAGCTTCCTGATCTTCATTATTTGTCTCTATTAAATAGTGTTTTCCTATGCCAGCAGCTGTTTACAATATTTGTAGTATAGCTTCCTAAACTAGAAACATACATAATAAAATCTTGTAGAACTACTTTGTTTGAGATCAGGTATCATATAAGAAAAGCCAGATATCTGGAGAAGTCCTTGTTGACCACTGTCCTGGCTATGTTCTGCAAATCTGTTTTGGTTGAAACATAAATTTGGTTGAAATTATATTCAACCAAAATTTGGTTGAAATATATTCTGATTAAAAATAATAATACTTTTTTGCCAGGCATGTTGGCTCACACCTATAATCCTAGCACCTTGGGAGGCTGAGGTGGGAGGATCATTTGAGGTCAGAAGTTCAAGACCATCCTGAGCAAAAGTGAGACCCAATCTCTACAAAAAAATAGAAAAATTAGCCAGGCATGGTGGCATGTGCCTGTAGTCCCAGCCACTTGGCAGGCTGAGGCAGGAGGATTGCCTGAGCCCAGATGTTTGAGGTTGCAGTGAGCTGTGATGGCACCACTGCACTCCAGCCGGGCAACACAGTAAGATGCCATCTCTAAAATAATAATAATAATTTTCATGCATTGAGGACTCATTGAGTGCCCATCACTCTGCATTCCTTTGGTCTTTATATATAATAACTTTATGATGGGTAGAAATCATTATCCCCAGGCTGGGCAGGGTGGCTCACGCCTGTAATCCTAGCACTCTGGGAGGCTGAGGCGGAAGGATCGCTCAAGGTCAAGAGTGTGAAATCAGCCTGAGCAAAAGTGAGACCCCATCTCTACTGAAAATAGAAAGAAATTAAGAAATTAATTAATTAATAATTAAGAAATTAATTGGCCAACTAAAAATAATGTAGAAAAAAT
Organism: Lepilemur ruficaudatus; assembly: GCA_963574885.1. Taxonomy (NCBI): domain Eukaryota; kingdom Metazoa; phylum Chordata; class Mammalia; order Primates; family Lepilemuridae; genus Lepilemur; species Lepilemur ruficaudatus. The sequence continues at coordinate 13,860 of CAUYRT010038464.1, forward strand.
TAGCCAGGCATGGTGGCTCATGCCTGGTCCCAGCTACTCGGGAGGCTGAGGCAGAAGATTGCTTGAGCCCAGGAGTTTGAGGTTGCTGTGAGCTAGGCTGATGCCATGGCACTCTAACCCAGGCAACAGAGTGAGACTGTCTCAAAAAAAAAAAAAAAGAAATCATTATCCCCATTTTATAGATGAAGACACGGAGGTGCACAAAGAGGTTAAGAACTTACACAAGCTCTCATAGCTAGTAAGTGATGAAGCCAGGATTAATTTAGCAGTTGAATACGAGCCCTGAGCCACGCAGCAAGCCTTGTTGTGTGCCCAAGGACCTTGTCTGTTAGTTACAGAGACAGGAAGCAGCTACAGCTCCCTTAAGATCCTGCCTAGGTGGCACTAGAAGCTCAGAAGGAAGAGATCCGTGAGCACTGGGGTAGAGTTTGCTGTCTGCAGGGCTGCATTGTGACTCTTGCGGGCACTGGGCACTTTTGCCTTCATGGGCCCCTTTCTCCATTGAAAGAAAATTAAATATCATATTTTATGGCTTTGTCAGTATAAAGATGAATATAATCCAGGCTGAATTCACTATTACATATTCGTTATTTTTTTGTGGTTTTAAAAGAAATTAAATGGAAACATTTTTGTGGCCCCTAAAAGCACCATGGGCCCCAGGCTCTATGCCCATGGTGCCTAATGGTAGTCGGCCCTGGCTACATGATGGGCATGGAAATACAGCTGTGCTCTGAAGAGTGGGTGTAAAGAATTTGAATAAGTGGGAAAGAAGGGTTTTCATTAATTGCATGGGCAAATGGAGTCAGGAGTGAAAATACTTAAGCAGGGCACTCTGGCTGCCTGAAGTGAAGGGTGCTTCTTAGGAACAGAGGCCAGGTGGAGAGCCTTGAAACCTGAACTGAGGCAGCTTGGACAGGGCTGAGGCAAAAAGGGGAATAGCGGGATTCAGAGCAGCCAGCCCGCGAGCCAGCGGATGGACCAGCACCCATCCACCCACCCATCCATAAGCTTTCATCCCCTCACGGCAAGTGAGAGAAAGGGCAATGCTGTAAGTTTTTTATAAGGCTAAATTTGTTCAATTTAAAGACCTGTCCTTTTTATGTAATTAGATCCTTCACAATTTGGGGGTTTAAGATGATGGTCTTAGTACATGGTTGTTTCCTTTAATGCCATGGCAAAATAAAAATTGACAACTCTAAATTGGCCTCAGAAATTATTTTCAATTTTTATTGGGCCATGAAATCCAAAGGGCTTCAAATCACTATACTAGAACACTTTTTGCCTTGTGGTCAATAATAGCTCAAGTTCTCGATGGCCCCAGTGCTGTACCAGCCACATCATTTATGTTCAGTATTCCCTGTCCCCATCTCACTGGGACATGGGTCCCAAAGTTCCAGGCGACAATTACTTTGCTCCCATACCTGTTAGCTGGCTGTCTCTGTCCCCTTCTCCCCATGGTGGTCACTACCTTCTTTTACCAGGGTCACACTGGCTTCTTTTCCTTTCCTTCTCCTCACTGTTCTGGAGGGGAGTGGGGCTTCTGCCATTACAGTGAGGTGGACAGTAGCAGAAAGCAATTTGGAAGGTAAATCTGATTCTCCAGCTGCAAGAAATTGCTTATGCTTCACTCATCTTTCTCACTCTGAGCTTAGGCTTATGGAGAAAGCCCAATTATTGGCTGTATATAGGCCAGCAGGCATGGGTCCTTTTAGAGTAACAAGATATGGCGCAGTAGAATGGAATGAGCCTGCTGCGGCCTTGGCCAAGACAAGCAGACTCGGCTGGTCTCACAGTACTGATACGCTGGATGAGTGTGGATGAGCGACTTTGCAGACACTCCAGTTGGAATATCTGGAAACAGAAAGGCCAGGAGGAGGCTCTTGTAGAGCTCAAGCCAAAGGTGTTGAGGACCCGAGGCAGAGGCCATGAGGAGTGAGGAGAGAGGCCCCATCAGGGATGTTGCAGAGGGTATGAGGGAAATGGGCTGCATGATGTGGAGACCGACGGGATGAAGGATGAGCAAAAAGGAGGGTTAAAGATGTCCTGATGAAATACATGTAAGTCTTGTCCCTTCTGTTTAACAGCATCAACAGGTGACTGCTATAATCCTTTTAAATAATTACTTGCTGGCTCTAGTAGGTATACAGACTAACTTTACAATGTTCCGTTATCCAGTTGACTTTGTGATTCTTAGTAAATTCATGAATATTGCTAAGTACAAGTTACCAAAGAATTTTATATACCACCTTTAATTATCCTTCTTTCAGTTGCAGAAGTTATTAACACTGCCGTTGATGCCATTTGAGTAAACAAGCATTAAAATTTTTTTTGCTGCTCAAGAAAACTCATGTCAGTAGATCATTTCTAATTCATTGCCATTAAGCATTATAATATTCAAATATCTCACTTGAAATCACACACATCATGAGGGTAACTCCACCAGCCAACACATTAAGTGTTACACTGTCATTGTGATAAACACACAAATCCTGTAAATTACTGGATGGGAAATGACAGACAGCCATGGCTCATCAGAACCTGGGGATAAAAATCCCAAGATTTGATCTTTCTTAATATTTTCCCTTCAGTATTAGAACTGAGTAGAATAGTTAAACAAATAATATGTCATTAAATTAAAAGTGCTGGTTTCCACCAACGAGCAGTTAGACACCTCTGAGGTTGAATCCCAGCCCTGTGACCCAGCTGGATGGAAACCTGATCCCTGGGCATAACCAGAAGAAATTGAGCTGCCCACACCTGCCAAGCAGGGCTGTGGTGAGAAAAAGTGAAATAGCACATCTAAATGCTTTATGCACGCTCATCGTTTATTTTTCAAAGAAAAGCCTTTCTTGACCATTTTTTATGACGTGATGTCCAGACACTCCCCTGGCTCTTCTAGCCTGAGGTCCTTCCTTCCCCCTTCCAGGAGAGCTGGTGCCGGGTCTGATGGTTTTGTGCTAGCTGCATACTCTGCTGAATTACATTGGTCACATTAGTTATCTGGTATTTTAGTATCAAGCACAAACCTATGTTTATTAGAGAAATAAATCTTGTAAGTCCTTTCTCTAAATCCATCATTAAAAAAATAAATAAGGCTGTATTTTCATGTCAGTTTCCTAAAGTTTCTGATGCTCCTTCAATAAATGTTCTGTTTATTTTCTGCAGATAGTAGTTCCTCAGGGAAGAAGAGAAAAGAGGAAAATTATATCTTTGAGTCAAAGGACGATCGAGGAGGTGGGGAACACCCAGCCCCAGAAGCAGGTAAATGTGTGCCGTGGAAACCCACTGCAGGATACAGGCTTCTGCAGAACTGACGTCCTCTGGCTGAGGATATGAGATGAACTCTCAAGGGTTCGTGACAGGAGCAGTGAACTGTGGACCAGAACCGTCTTCTCATTTCCTGTATTGCACTGCATCTTGGGGCTTTCGATAGTAACCTCAGCTTCCTCTTCTATACACCCTCCAGGTGTGGCATCTGTGGAGAACATCATCCCTGTGGCATGGTAGTTAAGAATGCAGGCTCTAGGGTCAGATGCCACAGTTCAAATCCTGGCTCGTCCATTGAACTCTCTCTTCTCTGTCTGGATCTCCGTTTCTCCTTAGTATGATAAAGACATGCTATACATGCTGCAGCTATACATGCTGCATAGGGTTGCTAGGGAGAATAAATGGGACAATTCATAAAAGGCATTTAGCGCACTGCCTGGCTCACGATGAGCCAAATGGATAAACAATGGCTGTCACTGAGTTATTTATCATTCCAGAAGGGTAAAGGTCTCAGAATACCTAGTTCTCTTTCTTTCCAAGTGCGCTAGTGACAAAGACAGAAGATGGTAGGAGTGGGGGGAGGGTGTAAGAAGTAAAGGGAGTATTTATGCAGTGGAAGAATACCATAATTTCATAATTTTGGTTGTTTTTAACTAGAAACTTTGTAGAAAGGCAGGTTTTAGTCTTAAATTCCACAAACTCATAAGTAAAAGAAGATTTAGGAGAACAATATATGATTCTTAAATTACAGATCTAAACATTAAGAAAACTTTCTTTTTACCCTAGAGTATTCTTTTTAGTATATGGACAATATTAAAATATAAATTTTAAGTAGATGGCTAATAATCATCCAGATGTCAAGTACCTGGGTACCACCGCCCCCCGCAGTCTGCCAGCCTACCAGACTTAGCCTGTCCCAAGATATTTGAATAAAAGGGGCCCTGTCTCCCTCAGGGAAACTAGCCTGCCTCTTGCTCCCACACCCACACGTATCCAGAGAGTCTCAGTTCCAATTGGCTGGTGCCCATTCTAGTTGTTAATGTATTTTAAATGTCACTCCCATTCATATGAAGAGAATACATAATTTGTCACTTTAGCTCCTTGCTGAGAATACTATCATGGTATGTTTTAGAAGGGGCTAGAGAATTTTAAGTCTCAAATTAGGCCAGGTGTGGTGGCTCACTCATGTAATCTCAGCACTCTGGGAGGCCAAGGCAGGAGGAGTGCTTGAGGCCAGGAGTTCAAGACCAGCCTGGACAATATAGCAGGACGCAGTCTCTACAAAAAAAATTTAAAAATTAGCCAGGCATTATGATGCACTCCTGTATTCCAGGAGGATTGCTTGAACCCAGGAGGTTGCAATGAGCTAGGATCACATCGCTGCACTCCAGTCTGGGTGACAAGAACAAGACCCTATCTCAAAAAAAAAAAAAACAAAAAAAACAGGCTGGGCGCAGTGGTTCACGCCTATAATCCTAGCACTCTGGGAGGCCGAGGCGGGCGGATCGCTCAAGGTCAGGAGTTCGAAACCAGTCTGAGCAAGAGGGAGACCCTGTCTCTACTAAAAATAGAAATAAATTAATTGGACAACTAAAAAAAATATATATATATAAAAAAAATTAGCCGGGCATGGTGGCGCATGCCTGTAGTCCCAGCTACTTGGGAGGCTGAGGCAGAAGGATCGCTTGAGCCCAGGAGTGTGAGGTTGCTGTGAGCCAGGCTGATGCCACAGCACTCTAGCTCGGGCAACACAGTGAGACTCTGTCTAAAAAAAAAAAAAAAAATCCTCAAATTACCCAAACTAAAAACATTGAAGAAGCCATGCCAACTAAGTATGAAAAAGTTGAGAATAATTTTCAATATTCTAGCAAGTACTTCATGGGGGATTTTATTTTCCTTGTCATCAAAGCATTAAGCAGGAATCAGATTGGACAGTTCAGCAGCCTCATATCTACTTTGGCAAATAGAACATTTTCCTAGATCACACACCTGTTTTATTGTTACCATAGCTAAACTTGAGCCCGGGATTGGGCTTGGGGTCTTCAGCCACAACCTTCCTTCCCCTTTAGCCTAAACTCTGGTGCTCATTTTTAAACAAGTTAGACACATTTTGAGGTCTGGAACCCTCTTACTCATTTTCCTGCCCTGAACAAGCAGAACTGGGGCTGGTTTGTTGTGTTCCAGTTTATAAGAAATGGTTTGGGGGGTTGACCAAAGTCCCGTTTTTGGCTTGTCCCTTTGTAACATATCCAACTTAAGAGGCTAGTGCAGGAAGGTGGAGAGAAAACTGACATCTCCAGGCCACAAGCCCTGCCGAAACTTTCACTGGGTGGTCATTAGGAGCCAGCGGTGGCTCTAAGACCCAACCTGTTGGTGTGGAGAGATGAAGCAATGATTCTTGACACCGCCAGAGAGCTGCTGTGTGTGGAATATATGAGACAGCTCTAGAATAAAATTCCAGGCCATGGTTTATCACAGGTTTTTATCTTTCACAGTTCTCTAGGGGAATACTGGCCTCTCCCGAAACTTTGTTTGATACTTAACAGTCACTAAAGCAACTTCCACATCCCTGCCTGGTGCCTAAACTGTTCTTGAGAATCTTGTTCAGGAGGTTTACCTGGGATTCTAAAAATACACCAGAGGTGGAAATGCTGTTAGTGAGTCATCAGTTCCAGGTGCTCTTGTCTTCAAGAGGAGGCCAGAAAATCAAGGCTGTGTGGGAGAGACCTTCCTCCGCTATCTGCCCTCCAGTCGTAAAAACTCATCTGTTTGCATCCACACCCTCTTACTTTCCTCTGGTGCTAAAGGAAGAGGTGTCTTCCCCTCTCTCCAAGGTCAGTCTCTACCCTTGGTCTTGACATAGCCCCTTGTTTCCTCAGGTGCATCTCTCCATCATGTATGAGCTCTGCCATGCTTTCAGTCTGTTTCTCTACTGGCTCCTTCCCCCAGAGACTGCAAACACATTCAGATCTCTCTCAATCTATAAAAAACCCAAATAGCATTCCCTCAACCTTCAGTCTCCCTGTAAAGGAAGTCCCAGTTGCGCACTCCGGCAGGCTCTCTAGGCTTCACCTCGCTTGACCTCTCCGTAGCATCTGGTTCAGCTGAGCACTTGGACTAGCCTCTCACTCGGCTTCCAAGACCTCGCTCTCTCTTGGTTTTCCCACTGTTTCTGTGACCAGTCTTTCTCTGTTCCTTTTTGGTCCTTTTCTTTTTGCCTGCTCTCTAAATGTCAGTGTTTCCCGGGAACTTGTTCCTGTCCCTTCCTTTCTTCCTTTCTCTCTGGCAACCTTACCACATTCATGGCTGCAACTACCACCTTTATGCTAAAGGCATCCACTTATTTAGGCCCAAATAATCCAAGAGCCTAAGAGAAAATTCCACCTGGATCTCCTATAGGCATCTCAATCTGAAAAATATCAAAAAATAAACTCTTTCACCTACCCCAAACAAGCATTATCATACATCAAAATCACTCAAGCAAAAATCTTACAGACCAGATGGACCACTTTTTACATCTGTACTTCATATATAATTTTATCATAGTATAATAACTTTAACACTTTGTTGCATTTTTTTTCTATTTAAATGCCTATCTATCCAGACTTAAAGTCATTCGAAAACTGTCTCATGTACCTTTTGGAGAAGTAGTGTACCGTAGTGGTTAAGACCCCAGGCTCTGGAGCTGTCCTGGCTGGGGTCGTATACCAGCTCTACCACTTACAATACTATCTTAAACAAGCCACTTAAGTCTCCATGCGTTAGTTCCCTCATTTGTAAAATGGGGAGGATAATAGTACCAACTCATGGTGTTTATGAGAATTCAATGATTTAACACATTGACTGCCACGAGAGTTGTATTTAACACAGGCTAGTTTTGAGCCTGGGGCCTCGCGAAGCAAAACCCTGCAGTTGGTTTGTGAAAATCTTAATTGTTGATGTTTTCGTATTGTTACAATTAATATTGACAATTCTAAAAACGTGGGTTGCATTGCATAAAACTCACACACAGAAAACAATAAAAAGTAACACATTAGAAAGGATCATTTTATTTTAATAAAATACCATGGCCCCAGGGAAATTTTGTTTTTTCTACTGTGGCAATCAATGTGTTAAGCTATAAAGCTGGCACTTTTAGCATTAGCTTATCTTTTGGAGGGGGTATTTGTTTACACATAAACATTGCTTATTTGATTAGCAGCACTTAGCTCAACATCTAGCACATAGAAAGCTCTTAATGCAGAATGAAGAATAAATAAAAGAAAATGTTATAGAATGAGATGTTTTGCCTCTAGTTCCACTAGTTGGCAAGACTCCTGCAGTTAAAAATAGTTCCACCGTATCATCTCCAAACCTGGCCTGACTGCAATGTAGATGAGATTAAAAATAGAGCCTGCTGAACTTGATAAGAAAGACTGCTCTGGGCACACCCTGTCCCTTCCAGACTCCTGCAAGCCTTTAATGGTTCTAGTCTGGTGTCTGCGACCAGCCCCACATAAAAAACTAAAAAAATGTTTTTCTTAATGACCCTTGGCCAAAATCATACCAGCATATTTTGCAATTAGCTTTCAACAAAGGTTAGACTGGCTCACAGTAGGTTCCCTGGATTTAGAAAAGAAATTTCTTAAGCCCTAACCAGAACAAAGAAATCATGAGTTAGTCCATACACATTTAAGAGAGAATGATCATTTATGAATCCATAAATGTCATCTGTGACTACAATGAAAAAATTTCTTATGGTCAAAATGTCTATTATAGTTGAATGTAAGAGTGATCTGACTGCAACATTTATACCCACTGATGGCATACAAATTTTGTAGGAAGTTGGTACAGAATTTGGTTTTAAACAGGTCTGGTTTGAGACCTAAACCTACAACGTACAAGCTATGCACTCCTAAGCAAATTACGTAACCTCTCTGCACTTTAGTCTGCAAAATGGTAGTAATACCAGTACCAATTTAGTTGAGTTGTTCAGATTAAATAGTGCATGCAAAGTGCTTATCGTATAGTAAATAGTAGCTGTCATTGTTAGTAATTGCTGTCTTACCCTCTTTCATTTCTAACCTTTCCGCAGGTGCAGTGCTACCCCTGGCATTGGGTTTGGCTATCACTGCTTTGCTGCTTCTTATGGTTGCTTGCAGACTACGACTGGTGAAACAGAAACTTAAAAAGGCTCGTCCCATTACATCTGAGGAATCGGACTACCTCATAAATGGGATGTATCTATAATAAATGTAATTTAAATAGCTCTGGAGCAAGGACGTGTTTCACTTATAATTTATACATATGTTCTGGGTATTTAAAACTTCTTTTGTTATTAAATGGGCTAGAAGATTCTGCAAATCCCAAATTTTGTCTTTATTATTTATTATAGAAAGGTTTTCCTTAGAAAGTATGAAATATTTTGAAATTTAGAGAATTTATATGATTAAAGACTTTTAAAATTCTAATTTACATAAGTTGTCCCTGATAATAGAAATTTGTACTTAGCTGAGGCAGAAAATTCAGTATCTCAAGAGGTGGTCTTAGGATGGCAGCATTAACCCTTCGTATTTTAAAAGCCCCTGGCAGCGCTGGACCGCTGTGGGCACAGCCCCCCTGTTCTATGGCCCTGTTCTTCACCCTGTAAGCTCCCCATGCTCTCCTTTTTCTTTCCCCTTCAAAACCTGTTTCTGAGAATGATCTCAAGCGAGTTGATACCTTCAATGAGATGTTACCTATGGCAGGTGTATCTAAATCATAAACCTAGGAACAGATCATGGAACCTCAGGGAGGATGAACGTGGGTTCTTCCTAGTGCCTCTGACATCATGTCATGTAGGTGGCTGCCTCCTTAGGCTGATCTTTGGGAGAAAAAACCCAGACTTGGGGTTACAAACAGCTCTAAGATGGTCATCAAGTGTGATAGGAAATCAAGGTGGAAGCAGAGAAACTGGCGGACCAAAAACTTTAACAGAAACTTAGCTGAGGGCAAAATGAGCGAGGAGAACAACTAATACTTTATCAACTCAACACTACTCCATGGTCCAGAGCACAGCAACTCATTTACAGAGTCACTGGTTTTTGACATTAGTCTTTGTTGATGAAAGAGAAAAATAGAAATTGAAAAGCAGAACTTTGAGTGGATTTTTGGGTACAGCTTTTGCAAAAATGTCACCATGTTCAAGTATCAGCAGGTTCTTTTATCCAATGGAATAAGCCAGTTTTTCCCATTATTTTTAATGCTATAAAGTGTGATGATGTGCCATTAGCTAATGCCATGCTTATGTATTTCTAGAGCATAAAACAGTTTTTCACAAATTCATCTTTACAGAAAATCAGGATCTAGCTTAGCATCTTTCCCCTTTTGATTTGTAGGCTTTTTAAAGGCAAATTATTCCAATCATTACTTAATGCTGTGATTATACACATTCTAGAAATGATTATTCTGAGAGGAATATAGTATGGTGCCTGTCTACACTCACATGTTCCTATTTATGTATTTTTTTCACAATAAGTGGCAAATCTTTTAAAATACTTGAAAAACACCCTAGAGTCTAGTACACTGTAGACTGAACCTAAGGTAGGTTGTTCCTTTAGCAAAGGGCTTAAGTTTAGGTAGAGGATATAACATATTAAAATACATTAACAGATGGAAAGTTCTAAAAAAAAGAAGAAATTGGGTATTATTTTTGCTTCATGAGAAACTCAAGCATTTTGTTGAGTGTTTAGAATTGAGCAAAGATTTAGATTTCTCGAGGGCAGTCTAGAGAAGTGAACTGTGTGAATGAACTTAAGATGTTTATATATGATGCTGTGCAGTTTGTTTTTATATAGAAAGATGTTACCTATAGCCATACCCAATAACATAAAAACTGATGAGGCATGCATCTTTCAGCGCATCTTTTATACATAAAGAAAATAAATACAATTTAGTGTTGCTATGGTGTTGAAATACTTAAGAAAATATGTCCTGTATCTATGTAAACAATATTCCTTTAATAAACTGTATTTTATTCTTAAGCTTTTCTTTACTTAATATAATCATAAGTTGCTAATATTGACTGAGCTGTTATTACATTATTTGAATTTAACCATATCAACCTGACAAAGGGGGAAATACAGGATTAGAGAAAAGTGACTTAAGGCCATAAAGAGTATATTGGAGGGAAGGAGAATGAAAGTCTACAGAATATATTATCAGGTGGACTGAATGGGAGTTTTTCAATTCTCTCACCTGTGGTTACCTGATTAAAGGAGTGCTGCATCTAAGACAACTAAAAATAATTTTAAGGGGAAAGGTGTCCACAATTTCTCTCTCAAACATGTGTTTTACATCTCTTTTCCTAAAAGGCCCACTTAAACCATCTTCCTGAATACTTCAACTTTTTTCCTCTCATTCTCAGATAATAGCTACTCCTCCAGACTTCCACAAGCATTTTAATGTTTCAAATCACCTGAGTACTAAGTATGTTTTCTTCCACAGGAAATCAACAGAATTTTTTCATCTTTCTCTTACTGACTTTTCAAAACTTGTGATTTGGCCCCACAGTTCCCTATTACACTTACCAACACCTTCTTTCAAGGTCTCTGATGGCTGCTCTTGCTGCTTTTTACTGTATTTTCCCTCCACCCAACACAAAGATGCATATTCCTCTTTGCTTTCAGTTTTGCTGTTCAAGGCTGACCTTGTTGGTGACTTTAACTGGATTTCACTATGTAAACGTGATTACGGTGTGCTCTGCCCAGAACGCAGGCGCTGTCCTCACCTTCAGATGTGCCTCAACATCACTGATGATGCTTAACACAGCATCTGAGCCTCAGATTCCGTAATTTGGGGTTGCTGTTAATATTGTCCCAAAACTCTCTCATGTTTGGTTTGTGTTAAGGATTATGCCACTTTGCTCCTAGCAGAACTACTTCAATCATTTGTTTGCTAGGCTCCAGGTTTTGTACAGTTTTTCCCATTAAAATTAAATGAGAATTTCTAACAAAGAACTGCCCAAGCTGAATACAAAGAAGGAAAAGCTTAGTTTGCAGTTTGCTATTTAAGTCATCTCGCTGGCTTTTTAAGCACCTGTGTTACAGACCTCTCGATTCCTGGCTCCCTTTCCCCAGCTCTTTTGCCCTATTAGATTCTAGTATTCTAAAGATAAAAAGTCAATTATTTTAAGTTACAGCTACTTTAATGGCTAACAGGAAACCACCAAGGACAAAAATAAGGCTAGACCTCCCAAAGCTGAATGTTTTCAGGAATAGATTGAGGGTTACAACCGAGCTTTCTCCGCTATTTGTTTTATTTAGGTCTAAGTGTGTCTTCATGCCTACTTAATTCTCAAATCACATTAGTTTTTTTTTAATGTCATCACACTGCGAATTGGAAAGAGATCAACTTACATTATTCAATGTAAAAATAATTTTATAAAGTTATTTCAAAACTTAGGAAATTTCTCAAAACCAATTTTAATACAAAAATAATTTTAACTTTTACAAAAAAGTTTTAGGAAAAATTGTGGTGAGTATACGGACTTTTATTAATATAGAAAAATGTCTTCTGGCCAGGCATGGTGGCTCCCGCCTATAATCCCAGCTCTTCAGGAAGCCAAGGTGGAAGAATCACCTGAGGCCAGAAGTTGAAGACCAACCCGGGCAACATAGTGAGACCTGGTCTCTATAAAATATATATATATAAAAAAAAAATTAGACAGGTGTGGTGGCATGCCTGGAGTCCCAGCTACTCGGGAGGCTGAGGCAGGAGGATCACTTGAGCCCAGGAGTTGGAGGTTGCAGTGAGCTATGATGATACCACTGCATTCTAGCCTGGGTAACAGAGTGAGATCCTGTCTCAAAAAAATAAAAAAATAAAAATAAGAATTAAAAAAATAGACATTTCTCATCTCTGACCTACACAGATACATAAATTTAACCCTCTTAAAGAGAAAAACTCTCGGACCTAGCTAAAATCTTTTATTTATTGAAGCTCCCTTAAAATCCATTCCTATTTCTTCAACATTCTAAAAGTTTAATTCATAAAAGTATGAACTCTAAGAGCAATGCTTGAACAAGGCTTAAGGCATAGCATTTGTCTGTACTATTAAGGTGGCACTTAAGTTTGTCTTATCATATTTATAAACTATCTCCTCAACCAGATTGCAAACTACTTTAGAGTATCCCCAAAACCTAACGTAGAAATTTACATATAGTAAAAAGTAGGTAATATCTATGGAAGACAGAGACTAGTGGATAAGTTTAAAAATTAAAGTCCTAAAGAATATTTGATATATTTGACCTTTGCGTCTACCTCAAATGACACCGAATTCTGGACTGCGAGGCTTCAAGGCTGGGTCCAGAGGCAATCAACAACAGCAGCAAATAAAGGCAGCAATAATGCTAGTTTCCTGTGTCTCACACCTTACCCAAGAAGAGACAACTGTGAAAATGTATGCATAATTTTTTAAAGCCATTTAAAAGAAGTAATATTTAAGACTTTTAAAAGTTGGGGAGGTAAGGGGTGTCTCATGTGCTCACTAAGGGTCTCCCTGCCAGATTTATGCACACTTGCACACACCAGAAGGGCTCTATTGAGCGTGCTGCTTCTGCTCATTCGAGAGCCTCTATTTCCTCAAGTTTTAGAACCCTTAGAAAAACGAAGATCTTATTATAAAAGGTATAAAACCACAACACTTACAACAAGATCCCTAAGTGCTACTGCCTTCTCAGAAATTCATTTACAGTCATTGTATTAATACATCTATTTATAAGTGAGAGACAGGTTTTGGTATATTCATCCTCAACCCTGTTTTTTTCTGACATTAAGTCAATTCACCCACTCACTCATTCAGCATTTATTATACATCTCCTGCAGGAAAGCCCTGTGCTAGGTAGCAGACAGAAACGATGATTCAAGTATGGTCCTGGCCCTGAAGCAAAGTAATCACATCCTACAAAGCACGGTTGGATTAATGCTATTTACCTACTTAGATTTCACAAAAGGGAACATTAGAGAAATAATTTTTTCTCTGTGATCTTAGCATTTTGTATCTGGTGGACATGCAGTTCTTTCTTCTATATTCAAACACCACCAATGCCTCTTTTACTTTGAACTTTATTTGGCAAAGCAGCACTGCATAAACTGTTCAGTAACTAGGACACAGCTTACACAGCATGTTAAATTCATATACATTACCAGCAGCAAATTAGAAACAAACAACAGAAAAAAACCCCACTAAGCTGCAAATCTCCTATAATTTTGAGAGAGAGGGAGGAAGAACTACTTCAGTTATGTCCAATCTGAACAGCTGAGTGTTTACAGGACATCACCTGCCATCTTAAGGTTTAATATTTACAAATGCCAAGTTTTAAGGTAACAAAGCAGCTGATTGTATCTACAACATGCTATTCTATGATACCACATCAAAAGCTTTAAAAAGAAAGCTCATCTCTATTTTCTTAGTAGCATTTAACAGACATCCGAATACCAAAACTCTTAACTTGTGAATGGTGGCGTTATCCAATGCACAAAAAAGCAATCTGATAAATATCAGAACAGAATTAAGTATCCAAGAAGAGAAAAACCACTCCTCAAAAATCAATTTGCAAACTAAGTTTTCCATTTTGAAGAACCTTTCTTTTAAGATTTCAAAGTAAAATGTGGGCATGTTAAAGTAATGATTCACAACTTTATACTTTGCATCCTTCCTCTAGCAATTTGGCTCTGTGCCTCTTTGAAGAATTAGAAACCCTAAAAAAACCACACATTTTCATGCTGAAAATAATAGTGTAACAAAGTCCAAAACAAGCTGTGATGGTGTTGGTTTTCAAAAAGCTTTGAGGACTGAGATGAGCAATCCACTGTAATATTATAGACTGGTCAAGCCGATGTTGCTTTTACAATTCATCCCTGGGGGGAGAAAAGAGGGAAAAAAGTAAGTAGGAGTGATATACTACACAATTTGGTTTTATAATAGTTTAGATACAAGTATTAAATCAATCAAAATGCACTGATCCCCAATCAGTATAATAAAAAAAGAAAAGAGCAAACAATCCCAAGTCAAAACAAAATAAGAAGACAGCCATTCAAACATCTTTCATGCTACTCCAGAACGAAGTATGAAACCTAGAAGCCTGAGTTATTTTTTAATTCTAAAAATAGATTTCTTCCTTCAAGATCAAAAATTCAGAAAAACTCTAACTTTTAGGTCTGGGATCATCTTAACACTATTATAAAATGACAACTTGAGTATTCAGAGTTCATATTTTTTTTTTAAGTCACAGAATTAGACAAAAATTTAGTCTTTTGCTTAGTGTCTGTTAGCAATTATGGAGTGGGTCAATCTCAACCCAAACTCTCTGGGAGAAAAGGCATCATCTGTAGGTATAATATACCTGTCAGCTGATTTTATCAGGCAGCTTTATCAGCTCCAATAAAAATGCAGTCTAAAGCTGTATGGTATATAAATTATATCTCAATAAAGCCATTAAAAGTGAAAAGATAAATAAAACTACCAGAAAAGCCTAAAAGCCTCATATATGAGGGTAATCAAGTGAAAAAAATATCATTAAATATTCAAGTACTTTGGGGTAAAGAAGATGACAGCAATTCAATCTCAAATGATTCAGAAAAAAAGGATAAAATATTACACATATATGTCTATATAGAAAGAGGGAGTGATGAAGAAATGTAGAAAAATGCTAATAATTGGTGACTCTGGAAAGAGAGATTTAGGAGTTCTTGTACTAGTCTAGCAACTTGTCTGCAATAAAAATTTAAAGTTTAAAATTTAAACTTTAAATTAAAATTTAAAGTTGTTAAAATAAATTTGAAAGCTACGGTCCTCAACCCCCGGGGCTGCAGACCAGTACCACCAGTCCATGGCCTGTTAGGAACTGGGCAACCCAGCAGGAGGTGAGCAGCAGGTGAGAGAAGCTTCATCTGTATTTACAGCCACCCACCATTGCTGGCCTCACCACCTGGGCTCCGCCTCCTGTCAGATCAGCGGCAGCATTAGTTGCAGGAAAACAAGCTCAGGGATCCCACGGATTCTGTTATGGTGAGCTGTATACACTATTTCACCATATATTACAATGTAATAATGACAGAAATAAAGTGCACAATAAATGTAATGCACTTGAATCATCCCTAAACCATCCATCCACCTACCCCACCCCCGGTCTATGCAAAAAACTGTCTTCCAATGAAACCAGTCCCTGGTGCCAAAAACGTTGGAGACTGCTGTGAAGGGAAGGAGAAACAAAGAACTTATATTTCACAGGTAAGTGGTAAGTTAAAGAATTACTAGATAATTTTGTTTTATTAAAACGGAATTTTGCAAATTGTGCAATATCTTAAAAATTACTTCTCCCATAAGGTGCCTTTATCACACAGTATTGGATTATCTATTAAGTGATAAATTATAAGTTCTGATTGCTCTTAGTATATTCTTCTAAATAACAGTACTATATTATAATTCTCATAGAATTTTTCACTTAAATTCATGCAAGCATTAAAATATTCAGTCTACAAAGAGTTCACTAGCAAAGTGCTCTATTTATAAACAAATTCACTTGTGCTTTTTAAATATGAATTAAAGATACTATTACTTTTATTAATTCATTACATTTTATTTACCTATTACAAGGCATTAAGGATATTGCAAATAAATTAATGCCTCATCAACACAGTACAATACTTCCAAATAGCTTCTCCATCTAAAAACTGTTTTAATGAAGATATTAAGTTTATAGACCTGAATTTTAAAATTAGGGTGCCAGGGAGAAACAAAAATTTGCTACCAGTGCACATACAATCTTGTCACCATTCCAATACTCCAAAATCTAAGTAACTTGTAAGTTATTAAATTTTTTCTAATGTTAAAAATTCTACATAACCGTATCTTTATCTGACTTACATGAATAGATCATTTACAATAAAAAGTAGTATGTCCTAAATTTTTAGAAAGGCTCTTTCAAATTGCCATTTTTTTTTTTAAAAAGGGCCAGCACTTTATTCCCAGCACTTTCGGAGCCTGAGGCTGGAGGATCACTTGAGGCCAGGAGTTTAAGACCACAGGGGGTAACATAGTGAGACCCTGTTCTCTACAAAAAATAAAAATAAAAAATGATCCAGGCATGGTGGCACATACCTGTACTCCCATTTACTTGAGAGGCTGAGACAGGAAAATCGCTTGAGCCCAGGAGTTCAAGGCTGCAGTAAGCTATGATGATGCCACTGTGCTCTAGCGGGGTGACAGAATGAAACCCTGTCTCAAAAACCAAAAAAAGGCCAGGCGCAGTGACTCACGCTTGTAATCCTAGCACTCTGGGAGGCTGAAACGGGCGGATTGTTTGAGCTCAGGGGTTTGAGATCAGCCTGAGCAAGAGCGAGACCCCATTTCTACCAAAAACAGAAAAAATTAGCCAGGCATGTTGGCATGTGCCAGTAAGTCCCAGCTACTCGGGAGGCTGAGGCAGAAGGATCGCTTGAGCCCAGGAGTTTGAGGTTGCTGTGAGCTAGGCTGACGCCATGGCACTCTAGCCGAGGCAACACAGTGAGACTCTGTCTCAAAAAAAAAAAAAATCCCAAATATAAAATTTTTACCAGAAGATTAACAAAATATTGATTTATATATGTATATATAATGATATTTATTTACGTTTCTGAAGCAACTAATATAACTATTACATATCCACAATCATGAACATAATACCTCAGATTCTGGTCTATGGCCTATGGCCTATAGATACGGCATTCTTTCACCCTCTGTTAATCCACCGAAATTACAAGTGACATTTTTCCAAGTATAAGGAGACATAAGCCTACATTCATGTTTGGGGCTTTATTTGGTACTAGAATTCAGCATGCCCACTAGCTCTCATTTTTTTTAAATATAGTTTCTGTCACACCTCCTCAGCAAAAATTGGATCTCATCCTCATTGGATCCCTCAGCAAAAGAAGGATGCAAAGCTGGTGAGAAACGAGAGATGGTTCCTAAGAAAGCACGGTGAGTTGTTAAATTAATCCTGAAGAAAGTCTGAAAGAACAGAAAGCATCTAGCCTAGCAAGAAGTTGACCAAGGAACATTTTAGATGATAATTCCCAAATGTGAATGGACACTTAGAAAACAGTGACCATTTTTTAGATGTAGCTATCAATCTACTTTTCTCTGTCCATACTGACATTGCCTTAATTTAGACCACTGTCATTTCATCCCTGAACTGTTACAACCCCCGCCGGTTTCTGACGCTAGTTTTGTCCCTTTCCAATCTACTGTCTACATGACAGCTATTTTTCTGAAATGTAATTCTGAGAACTTCATTGCCTGGCTGAAACACTTCAATTGCTCCTTACTATGAGTCTGAACACACTACACTGTAATTGCCTGTTTGTCTTGATCTCTTACATTACTCTTCATATAAGCTCCATGAGAACAGTCAGTTTCAAATTCACAGTTGAAGATTCCTGGTGCCTAGTACAGTGCCTGGCATAGCAGGTAGACACAAACTGATTGAATGAATGATATTAAGAAGGTTCTCACTACTGAAAAAAATATTTAACAACAGAACAAATAGCCAAACAAAGGTATTAGATGTTGCTTTTCCAAAGGAAATTTAAAATAAACACATTTTTTTTCTGTCAAGAACAGTTTAAGTATAGATTGGCCTAAAGGGAACAGAAATAGGGCATATAAAAACTGCATGACCTCTCAAATCTCTTCCAGACCTAAATTTTAAAAGAAGCAGGGGTATCTGCTTAGGGTGAAGGGGAAGGAAGTTGTGGTGAGAACTGATTTCAGACCACATTTGCCACAGGGCCCCTTCCTCTGACCTCCAGTCAGTCTGGCCCACATGATGCCATGGTAAGACAGAGGAGCATGAGAGGAAAAGAACATAGAGGTGATTCATAGACGTGGTAGGGGCTACTTCCCTCTGTCCCTACAGCTCCTGTCAGGAACCAACCTCCTCCTCCATCCCAGGTTGTTCCTGCTCTCAAGGGTTCCAGTAAAACCGCTTCCTCCCCTTTCCCTTTTAGACCTAGAGAGGTAAAAGCGTCCTGCGTGTCCCTGGTCCCCGGGGTACATCATCCTTTACTGGTTCCCATAATCTTTCCCATATTTCTCTGAAAGTCCCTTCGTTAAAAATCACTTCAAAATCCTAATGCCTTGTATGCCTTGTTCCCTGCCTAGACTCTGATGATACAGTTTATGAACACAAATAGAAATAGCAGATTAACAGTCAAGATTTTAAGTTGACTGTTTATAGTATACCCTCTCAAATATCCTATTTTCCAGTAATTTTTAAGAACAATTTTTTTTAATATGGTAGTTGATTTTTCCCCAATTTAGTTTCTAAATTTTGTTTCACCTTGAGTTATAGGCTTTAAACTTCCAGAATTACAATCAAGTAACTGAGTATCTTTGTCATTAGAACCGTATCTTTGTCATTAGAACCGTATCTTTGGATGTAGGAAATCTATTCGAACAAAGAGATAAAAAAATCTGTAACAGAAAAAATTAGAATGTCCTCCTGGTACAGCTAGGAAATGTTTTCCAATGATGCAAAATGTAGAAATTGCTTGATTTTTTTTTTAAATTTAAAGGCCAAAAAGAAAAACAGGCATACGTTTAAATGTTTGGCAAATGACCAAATAATTGTCCATAAGTTTAAAAGTGATTCTAAACTTTTTAACAAATAGTTTGGTTTTATCAAGGGTAGATTCAGGGTTTCTGGAGTCCTAAGCCTTATTTATTAGGAGAACCTCTTTATGAAGGGAAAAAAAATCAATAAGACTATCATATAAAATTAGGAACAGGGTCAGAAAGGACCTTAGCAAGAAAGGGCTCTGGAGCTTCAGCTCCATAAGCTTCATGGTAAATCCACCTCTAATTATAAAAATAAAATACCTTTTTGTAAATCTATCATTAAATTATAGGTAGAATGTTTAATACTCATATTTATTGTATACAAAAAGAAAAATTAACTTTTTAATGAATATGAACATTTACTTGGTAACAAATTTCACTAATCATACCATGTAATCATATTCTGTGTAATCACATATTATGTAATCATATAAATCATACTACAAATGAAGAAAGGTTGTAAATAATTAATAAGCATATCTAATTCTAACTGAGAAGATAGTTTTTTTAAATAATTTTTTTTAAGAAGTAGCTATGCTCCAGGCTAGAATTCACAGAAAATAGCTATAGGTAAAGAATAAAATGCAACTCCTATGAAGATATTTTCGAAAAGCCTGATCTGAATTTAGTTCAAAGTAAAATACAGTTTTGAACTAAGTTAGATTCATTACCATTTTTACAATTAAACATTCATTCAAAAAGTAACTTTCCTCTTTCTAGAAAACAACATGGAGAGGTCTATTAAATTTATCACTATTTTAATTAAGAATATAATTATCTTAAAATGAGAATCTTTATGTCAAATAAAAATAGATTCTAAGATAAAGAAATTATAAAGCCTTTCTTATTTTGGCATTTAACTTCAAGTAATCTTAGCAAATGGTGCTTTTACTTTCTGATCTCACTCCCTCTCATTGCAGAGAAGAGAAATTTTGGCTTCAAACAGAATATTCAGATTACGTTGAGACATAAAACAAAAGTGGGCATTATATTTACAACGAGTCATGCCATGTTGAAAATTGCTGCATGCTGCTGGCCCTTTGGGTGGGTTTGTGAGACCTGGGCACTCACTAGGTAGCTTATGGAATCCCTGTTCCTCCCCCAGAATGGCTTAAAAATTGGCTGGCCTCTAGAATGATGAGAAGTTTATTCCTTACGGTGGCTCTGAAACAACACTGAATGTAAAAACAGGTACAGGTTGTCAGACATCTAAGAATCTGACTGAAAGACAGAAATCAAGCTGAGAGGAAGAATGTCCTCTCTGGGATTCTAACACTTTCAAAAACTGAGACAACTGTTCTTTCCCCTTCTTATAACAATAGTATTACTACAATAGAGAGAGACCAAGGCCCCTTCTTTGCCAGATCAAAGCCTTTGTTTCCATGCCAATATAGTAGCTATAAAAATGATTTGTAAATATTTTTAGGAACACAGGAACACAGAGTGGCCAATAATGAAAAAAAAAATCCTTAGAAAGTACTGAACTGCAGCTGCAAGTCTCTTAAAAAACAAACAAGGCCGGGTGTGGTGGCTCAGGCCTGTAATCCTAGCACTCTAGGAGGCCAAGGAGGGACGATCACTCAAGGTCAGGAGTTAGAAACCAGCCTGAGCAAGAGCGAGACCCCGTCTCTACTAAAAACAGAAAGAAATTAATTGGCCAGCTAAAAATATATAGAGAGAAAAAATTAGCCGGGCATGGTGGCACATGCCTGTAGTCCCAGCTACTCGGGAGGCTGAGGCAGAAGGATTGCTTCAGCCCAGGAGTCTGAGGTTGCTGTGAGCTAGGCTGAGGCCATGGCACTCTAGCCTGGGCAACAGAGTGAGACTCTGTCTCAAGGAAAAAAACAACAAACAAACAAAAAAACACCTTTGTGCCAACCAAGTCTCACCCTCCCTTTCCCAAAGATATGAGTTAAATCAAAAGAAGGGCAGACCATGCAAAATGTTCACATTTTTAATGTAATGAATTTCTGATGTTATAATGGA
Organism: Lepilemur ruficaudatus; assembly: GCA_963574885.1. Taxonomy (NCBI): domain Eukaryota; kingdom Metazoa; phylum Chordata; class Mammalia; order Primates; family Lepilemuridae; genus Lepilemur; species Lepilemur ruficaudatus. The sequence continues at coordinate 34,729 of CAUYRT010038464.1, forward strand.
GTAGCATAAAGGTGACAACCAAAAAACAGCTCTTGTAGTCTAATGTCTTAAAATCCACACCCTTTCACCTTGCATGTGTGGAAGAAGAAAGAGCAGAAGATAAAATCACTTCCACCTGGACCACTGCTTTTCTTTATCTGTTAAAGGCACGTATATCACCCCCATCAGAGGCTTCATTTTGACGCTGCCATCTTGTAGCTTGTCGTACTGCTCCAACATCTGGTTTCCACCTGCAGGACCAACTGGCAATATCAATCTTCCACCAGGCTTTAACTGGTCTATTAGCTAAAAGAAAAAGAAAAACATATACACCAAGTTATAGATTTTATATTAATAGTCCTTTTACATCACTGTAAAACACTTTTAGTGTCCATGGGCAGAAAGCAGAAATGTACTTTAATATATACAAGTTGAGCAAACTGATCTGAAAATCCAGTTGAAATGCTCCAAAATCCGAAACATGACATAAGTAAATTATTTCACAACTGACCTCATGTGGTGGGTGGCAGTCAAAACTCTGTTTCATGCAGAAAATTATTAAAAATATTGTAATAAAATTACCTTCGGGCATGTGTATAAGATATATATGAAACATAAGGCTGGGCACAGTGGCTCATGCCTGTAATCCTAGCACTCTGGGAGGCTGAGGTGGGAGGATGGCTCAAGGTCAGGAGTTCAAAACCAGCCTGAGCAAGAGCAAGACCCAGTCTCTACTAAAAATAGAAAGAAATTAATTGGCCAACTAAAAATATATAGAAATTATTAGCTGGGCATGGTGGCGCATGCCTGTAGTCCCAGCTACTTGGGAGGCTAAGGCAAAAGGATTGCTTGAGCCCAGGAGTTTGAGGTTGTTGTGAGCTAGGCTGATGCCACAGCACTCACTCTAGCCCGGGCAAGAGAGTGAGACACTTGTCTCAAAAAAAAAAAAAAAAAAGATATATATGAAACATAAATAAATGTCATGTTTAGACTTGTATCCTATCCCCAAGATATCTCATTATATATACGCAAATATTTCAAAATCCAAAAAAGCCTGAAAAAATCCAAAATCCAAAACACTTCTGGTCCCAAGCATTTTGGATAAGGGCTACTCAAACTTATACATACTTTGACTGTTATACTATTACTCAACTGTCAGCCTCTTCTACTAAGCTACAAGTTCCTTGAGAAAAGGGACTGTGTCTTACTCATCTTTGTGCTTCTAGCATCTAACATACAGTAAATACCTGGTACAACCACAGTGCTCCAATGTTTGAACTGAACCACCTAATGCAGAACTATCCTCTTGGGGAGGCCAAGGGAAAAGTATAAAATTCTAATGCCTGTGTGCCTATTCTGAGTCTCTGTGGGTTGAAAAGGAGGGATAGGGCAGGAGGAGAAGTGTAGAAATCAGCAAGGAATCCCTATCCTCTTATTTTAGAATCTAGGGCATCACTGAAGCAAAGACAAGGGAACCCTAGTTATATGATTAAATTTAGGATTACTGGTATCATGAGGAGGGAAGGTAGGGCTGGAGTCCCTGCAGCTTCAGAACAAGGACACTCATATCAATGAAGAACCAAGACTACTTAGTGAAAGCCCCTCCAGTCAGAAAACTTTTAAATCATATTTTACTATTTTATTATAATATAGCCTTACAGATCACCATCAATCAAAAGGAAGAATTCTTACTTTGGATAATATCTATTATCTCGGAGAAGGGTGCCCTCAATTAAAAATTTAGTTTTCATTTTAATTTTTATCAAAGTAATACTTTTAAGTATGCTTTCAGTTGTTTTTCTCAATTTCAAGGTTTATAATGAAAAACAGATTTCTTCCTCCCACGCAAACCTTGCTCCCTATATCTAGTCATCTTAAATCCTTTCGGCTGTCTTCTAGTATTTACCTTTATATTTCAAAATATATGCTATATAAGGATTGAGCTGTCTTAACATACATTCTGCTTCCTTGCCCCAATCTAACCAATAATTTATTAAAATCATTTTCAGTGATGACTGTGTAAATATGATTTGCTGCTGAGCCAAGAGGTATCCAATGATTGTTTCCTTTCTTATATAATATTAATAGCTTTATTTTCCCTGCAGCTAAAATTGAAGGCTTTTCTGTTTTCATTCATTCACTTAATTTTCTTTGTAACTATCTGTAAATCCTTCTACCTCCCAACAGCTCCTCAATAAAAAATTTCACACAGTTAACCCTATCTAATTAGTGCTTTTTTTCTTTTCTCTTCTGTAGATGGACTTCCTTCTAGTGACTCCAAATCTCCAGGTCTGCTACTTAGCTTTCATCCTGGGACTTCCCCCTGCAATAATCCTGAGAATTCCTGTATCTCTTTCTAACCAAGATGCCCTATTTGGTTTCCTCTTTTGGTTGTTCCTACTGTCTGTCTCTTCGTTTTTTGTTGTTTTTTTTTTGAGATAGGGTCTCACTCTGTCACCCTGGCTAGAGTGCAGTGGTGTCATCATAGCTCACTATAACCTCAAACTCCTGGACTCAAGTGATCTTCCTGCCTCAGCCTCTCCAGTAGCTAGGACTACAGGTGTAGACCACCATGCCTGGCTAATTTTTCTATTTTTTTGAAGAGATGGGGTCTCACTCTTGCTCAGGCCGGTCTTGAACTCCTGGCCTCAAGCAATCCTCCCACCTCAGCCTCCTAAAGTACTAGGATTACAGGCATGAGCCACCACAACCGACCCCATTTCCTCATATTTTGATTATACTATTAAAGCAATTCCTCCAGAAGCACTTTGTGAAATAGTACTTGGGATATTTTAAAAGACAGAGATTGAGATTTATAAGTCTAAAACTATCTTTATTCAATGTGGTGATGTGTGTGCATATAGAATTCAAGGTTAGAAACAATTTTCAGTTCAGAATTTTGATGATTTGCTCCTGACTTGATTCTAATGCTGTTATTTTGCAACTTGATGCCTTTCTGACTACCAATCCTTAACAGGAGATCTGCTTTGTTTTTATGGAAGCTTTTAGAATCTTCTCTTTATCCCTAATGTTCTGAAATTTCATGATGATATTGTGGTTCTTTTTTCTGATTTTAAAAATTCATTATGTTGAGCACTCAGTAGAGCTTTTCAAACTATAGAATCTGTAGGCTTTGGGAAATTTTCTTACTTGGGGCTTAAGGCTAATTGTTTCTTATACAGAGTTTCAAGCATCACTCCCTCTTTTCAGAACCATGCTTCACCTCTGATTTCCAAGGTCTTAATGCCTTCCATTCCTAAGCCCTTCCCGAGTTTTACAGAGCAAACGGCATGATATTTTGTTCTGCACTCTCTTTGGTTTCCACTTCCTCCACTCTCCTGGGTCAGCTATTATTCCATCTGCTTTGTACCTTCTCATATTGTGGAGTTCAGGATTGCAGGTATAATCTCCTGGTTAATTAGTATGGAGTTTGTATTTCTGTTTCTTGTTTCTCTAGTTGTTTCGGAGTGATATCCAAAAGAAGCAGCATAAACATTTGTTCTTTGCTACCTTAAAATTGGAAAGCCTCAGGGTCCTAGTTGGGGAGATGAGCCCTACACCACCCTCTTCATTTAAACGCTGTTCTAGTAATATTTTAGATTTTAACTGTTCATTCTAGGCTGCCAAAACAAACAAACAAACAAACAACAAGGCCCAGCATGGCGGCTCACGCCTGTAATCCTAACATCTGGGAGGCTGAGGCAGGAAGACTGCTTGAGTTCAGGAGTTTAACACCAGGCTCAGCAAGAGTGACCCCATCTCTGGCCAGGTGCGGTGGCTCTCACCTGTAATCCTAGCACTCTGGGAGGCCAAGGCAGGAGGATTGCTCAAGGTCAGGAGTTCAAAATCAGCCTAACCAAAAGTGAAACCCCGTCTCTACTAAAAATAGAAAGAAATTAATTGGTCAACTAAAAATATATAGAAAAAAATTAGCTGGGCATGGTGGTGCATGCCTGTAGTCCCAGCTACTCAGGAGGCTGAGGCAGGAGGATCGCTTGAGCCCAGGAGTTTGAGGTTGCTGTGAGCTAGGCTGATGCCATGGCACTCTAGCTTGGGCAACAACAGAGTGAGACTCTGTCTCAAAAAAAGAAAAAAAAAAATGACCCCTGTCTCTACTAAAAATAGAAAAAAATTAGCCGGGCGTGGTGGCACGTCCCTATAGTCCCAGCTACTCAGGAGGCTGAAGCAAGAGGATCACTGGAGTCGAAGAGTTTGAGGTTGCTCTGAGCTAGGCTGAAGCCACTGCCCTCCAGCCTGGGCAAAAGAGCAAGACTCTGTCTCAAAGAAGTTAAAAACCCATTGGTTTTATGCTCATATGAAAATTCATCAAGATGTTCATTTATGACTTTTATACTTTTTTACATTATTTTAATACTTCAATTAAAATGTGTTGAAACCATTGGTTTAGTCTACTTTTTGCTGTTTTCTTTTAAACAGATAACCAACAGGGCCAGAGTGATCTAGTGATTTTTCCCAGTCATTCACCCAGTATAAGTCAATAGCCAGAACAAATTCCCCAACTTTCAGCTTCTCATAACTGATCTAAACATGTAAAAAAGAACCTTTTCCAGGTTGGGGAATGGATGAGACAGGGCAGAAAAAACAGTGTCACATCCAGCCCATGGTCATCTTGTCAAGAATATGTAAAATGTATTATAATAGAAACCTAGCATTTCAGTGAAATTAACCAAAAATTATTAAGGGATGACATATCAGAGTCTTACTAAAATGAAAAACCAATATTGTACCTTAAATATTTCCTTGACTATGTAATATACAATACTGGCCAGGCATGGTAGCTCACGCCCATAATCCCAGCACTTTGGGAGGCAGAGGCAGGAGGATCGCTTGAGCCCAGGAGTGCAACACTAGCCTGGGCAACATAGCGAGGCTCCGTCTCTATAAAAAAAATTAGGCAGGTGTGGGAGCACATGCCAATAGTCCCAGCTACTTGAGATGCCAAGTAAAGGAGGACTGCTTGAGCCTAGGAGTTTGAGGTTACAGTGAGCTATGATTGATTATACCACTGTACCCCAGCCTGGGCAATAGGGCCAGACCCTGTCTCTGAAAATATAATAATAATATACGATACTGGAATACACTTCATTTTCATTGCCAACTATGCATATTATACTATTCTTTAAGATTCAGTTCAAATTCCATCCCTGTATGAAGTCTCCTTGACAACTCAATGCAAAATTTTCTCCCTCATGTACATATTTTCTTTTCCATCCAATATGTATCAAATACTAATGATATGCTATCATATCATTAATTTCTTTGTTACATATGAGACACATCTATTCTAGAATATAAGCTCTGTGAGGGTACAATGTATGACAAATACTTCCTAGTATCTCTCATGCACCTAACATAGTCTTGCATATTCTATTTATGAATAATAAAACTTCACCAAACCGATTATCAGGTCATGAACTCCAGAGAGATTTTCCCAATTCTATTGTTGTCCTAGTTCTTACCTGGATCAAATATTGCTTCAAGTAAGACAGCCACAGCTGAGGTTTAGTAATTTTCATGTTATTTATACCATTGTTGGCATATGAAAAAAAAAAAGAGTAACAGCTAACTGTAACCAAAATGCATGACCCAAAAGTCTAATTATGTTTTGAACATCATCTTTTAGAGTTTTGGTTAAATAAAACACACAAACACACAAAAAAAATCCCAACTCACTGCCTGGGGCACAACTGGGGCTGCAGCTCCTACGTGAATGGCATCATAAGGGGCTTCTGCGGCATATCCCATTCTTCCATCTCCCACTGAAACAAAAAAGGTATGTTTTAAAAACCTGTTCAGATCAAACCTAATGTGAAGAATTCTAGTAAAAGGGATTTAAGATGGAGAAAGGATAGATTTTTCAATAAATGATCCTGGGACAATTGTGCATTCATATGAAAAATAAATAAATAACTGGACCCCTACAGCTCATGCATATACAAAAATCAGTGTTAGGAATATGAAAGACCTAAATGTGAAAAGCTAAAATGATAAAGCTTCTAAAAAATAATATAGGGACATATCTTCATTACTTCAGGGTATCTTTAAACAGGACACAGAAAAAGCACTGGAAAAAATTGGTAAGTCTTGAGCACATTAAAATCTAAAATTTCTATTTATCAAAAGGGTACCAACAAGATGAAAAGGCACACCACAAGGGCGAGAAGAAATTTACAATATATATAAACAAAGGGCTAGAAGCCCTATAAATCAAATAAAAATACAAGCAATCTAATATCTAATAGGTACTTCATAAAAGAGGAAATCCAAACGGCCAAACACATGAAAAAAGTATTCAACGCCATTGGTTAGAAAGAAATACAAAATTAAAATTACAAAGAGATACACTGCTATACACTCATTAGGTAGGCAAAAAGAGTAATTGTTTTTCTTTTTTAGCACTTAAAAGTGAACATAAAAAGTGCAATATTTAGGTCTGAGTATTATTCAGCTTGCATTGGATCTTTTGAAAATAAAAATCCTCTGGAGAAGAAATTTTTAAAGTTTTCTGATACTCACCAACCAGTTGCACTCTCCCTGAAGACAAAAGGGTTGGATCGTCCTTTCTGACATTATTTATTGAGTCATCTACTAGCTCTTTAATATGATCAATTCCTATGACTTTTCCACTACCTCCAACCTGAAAAAGAGAAAATAATTCAATAGCTCATCGGGCTAAATTTGTTTTTCCAAAGTGTCATTGAAGTGTTTCCTTATCTAAATCATATTCTACAATGAGAAATAAAAAATAAACAGCTTAAGCCTCCAATCAGATTGCTAAATACTCAGTTTATTGTAAATTATTTACCTATCAACTTTCTCAACTATCACTCTCACTGAATAACTATGTTTAAGCAATCTAAAAGCTAAAAAAATTATAAAAACTTATTCTAAGAAAAATTGCATCTTTCTTAGATTTCTATTTTAAATCCAGAACTCTGAAGTAGAATTACCATTTAAAGGTAACACAACAATTTTTAATTTAAGTTTCATCTAAAAGCATAACTTTAAATCTTAAAATGTTCCATAAAAATTTGATGGGAAGGGATTTCTATACCTGATTCTATTGCCATTAGTGGAAAACATAAAAATAAATAAAAGTATAAAAAGGCCCCAAGTATTAATACTAGTTGTAAACAAAAATTTTAAATAATAAATGCTTTGAAGTCAGCCTTTCTGGGTTCTTATCTAAGTTTCATCATTTACTTACAACAGTATAACCTTGGCAAATTAACCTCTCCTCTGAATCGGTTCCTTAGCTATAAAATGAGGAGGAAAAGCATATATACCCCATAAAGAATATGAAAATTAAATAAGAGTATACATGAAAAGCACTTAGAACATGGACTAGGACACGGTAAATGTGTGAAAAACATTAACTCTATTTTTTTAAAAATGATAACTCAGAAACTTTATTTTTAAAAATGAATATTCCTCTATAACCATAAACATTTCAAGTAAGTATACAGAACAAGTCCCTAATTAAACGCTATTTTTAACCTTTAAAAAAAAAATCCCTGATACCCATTAATGACATCTTAACCTCTAGAAAACAAGCAAACAACTTTAAAAAATATGTGAGTCTTTATTATGTGCCAGTCACTGTTCTAGATACTTAGGATAGATGCATCAATGAAAAATATCAGACAGAGTTTCCATCTCCCCAGAGCTTACACTCTAGTGGGTCTGCTGATTATATATTTACCGCAAGCTAAGTGGATTCTAGTCCAAGATTAAATCCCAACTTAACTACATCAGAATTTTCCAATCTAGCCTGTAGGCACAAGATTTCTCATAATCAAACTGATTTGATTATTTGAGCACAGATGAACCTTTACTTCAAGGTGTGTCCCCAGCTTATCCTCTGAATAGTCAGTCACTTACCAGATAAGCCTCTGGTGATAAAAGCTGAAGTATAATAAACAAGGCATTTTTCTAAGATCACTTTTTATAATGTAAAAGCAGCTCTACCTTCACTCCCAATAAACCTGTAAGAGTGTTTGGAAACTTTATTCTTTTCTGCCAAGTGAGAACTTGGAAGAATGTGGTTTGGGAGCTACTGGCCACTAGCTTGGGATCACAAGGGTAGAGTCTGCCTGACAACGAAGCCGACAAGTAAAGCCAAACCAAAGAGCAGAGATTAATCCATTGTCAATAACAACATCTGGTCTTCTAAATCCAGCCACACAAGAAGCCAGACATACCCCTAAACTTTTCCATTATACTAACTAAATAAACTCCCTTTTAGCTCTGCCAATTTGGGTTGAATGTTCTGTCACCTGCAACAACAACAAAATCCTAAACGATGCTCATTCCAACAGCTATCTTAATAAACAATAAACTATCTTAATAGGATAAACAAACAAACAAACATCAAAACCACAAGTTAAAAAAACATACAGCCAAATCATATAATATTCTTCTGTTGGGGCCAGAATGAAAAATAAAACTCCTACCATACGTGCAAAACATGCAGTAAGGATTCCACTTCCAGATCCTACATCGAGAGCTTTAGCTCCTTCGTGCAATTGATCAAATAGGAGTTCTAGTGCATATGCATGCTGCCAAAAGAAAACAGAGGAAATACTCATTAAGACTCTAAAGTATACACACCATGGCATATAAATATAGCTGCTAATTTTCTACCAATTTTTCTACTATTGTCATCTACCAAGACAACAAAAACATACATACTTATGTCAACACAGGAGTTACATAAGAAAATTCTGTTTGATTAGAATTCTTACAATTAAATCAAGTGTTTCAGTAACTTTAGATCTCCAGTGTGTGAATTTTTAAAATTTAATTAATTCAATGTAAAAAGAATAATTCACAGTGAAAAGTCCCCACTCCACTCCCATTCCCATAAACTATCCATTTTCACTACCTAAAGGTAATCAACGTTATCAGTTTCTTGTGATTGCTTCCAAAAATATTCATTCTTTGCATATGCAAGTAAATATATATGCATTTTTTCATTTATTATATTTTGAAAGACCTTTCACATCAACACTTAACCAGCTTGTTCATTATTTTTTGTGGCTAAGAAGTATATTCTTGTATGGGTGTGTTATAATAACAAATACCACTAATGGGAGATATTTAAGTTAGCACCAATCTTCTATAACAAAAAGATGAAATAAACTTATAAGGTATATCTATAGAGTAATAATATAATAATCTATATAAAAATCTTATAAAGTATATCTAGATGATAAATTCTTAGAAGTAGAATTCAAGGAGCCAAAGGATATGTATTTTTATGCTTACAGTACATATAAATTATAAATAAAATGATATTTGTTATGCTTTGGACTAAACCAAGAACTAAAACCTTCCTCAACTCATCCTCTTTTAAACTTGCATCTCAGTGCTTTTCCAAAACATGAGGTTGGAACTAATAAATTTTATGTCAAAAGCTGTCCTGAAATGTCTGGTGTTTTCATTATTAAAAATCATCAGATCCATCAGATCCAGAGCACATTTACTACCAGATCTTGATTGATAAAAATACATATCCATTAATCTACAGTGATAAAAACATAATTCTATACATATATTAATATACATGGAGAATAGGGGAAACTATTCCCAATATTAATAAATATAGAAAAAATGATGAACTTAGAAAATTGTCTTTGGGTAACCATCTCATTAATAATTAAGGCAAAAATCATAAATGGAAGCCAAAACCATTGGATTAACATTTGATGAATAAATAAGATATTTACATAAACTCAAAGTGTTCACCCAAGATATTTATTCATTTTATTATTTTTTGAGACACAGTCTCACTCTGTTGCCCAAGCTTAGAGTGCTGTGGCGTCAGCCTAGCTCACAGCAACCTCAAACTCCTGGATTCAAGCAATCTTAGTGCCTCAGCCTCCCGAGTAGCGGGGACTACAGGCATGTACCACCATGCTCGGCTACTTTTTTCTATATATATTTTTAGTTGTCCAGATAATTTCTTTCTAATTTTTTAGTAGAGACGGGGTTTCACTCTTGCTGAGGCTGGTCTCGAATGATCCACCCACCTCAGTCTCCCGGACCAGGATACTCATTAATCACAAAAGGAAAAGCAGTAACTGTAGTACAGTGGAGTTCAGAAAAAAGTTTTTCAGTGGAAAAATCTGGTGGACATCACCTTAATCAGATGATCACAGTTAACGCCACAATTATGGGACATACTGATCTCAAATGCCTCTGTGAAGAAAGATCACTTCTGGGATATTCCAGGCAAAAATGCATAACTCATATTGAATGAGAAAACATTAAACAAACTCAAATTGAGGACATTATATAAAATAACTGGCCTGTATTCATAAAGATTTTCAAGGCCATAAAAGAAAAGAATGAGTAACTGTTCCTCAGTGTTTCTTTAAAAAAAACTAAACAGACACGACAATCATATGAAACTCGTGATATGTATTTTTTTCCTATAAAGAACATTATCAGAACAATTGATGAAACCTAAATAGGTCTATAAATTGCCTAACAGTGTCACATCAATATTAATTTCCAGACTTCGATAACTATACTGTGGTTATGTAAGAGGAAGTCCTTACTTTTAAAGGTAAAGCACATTATACCTGCAATTTACTCTCAAAGAGCTTAGAAAAAAGGAAATAAATACACACACACACGGAGGAGGAAGAGAAGAAAGGAGAGAAAGAATAAATGATAAAGTGAATATGGTAAAATAACATTTGGGGCACATGGGTAAAGGAATTTTACTATTTTATTTCTATAAGTTTGAAATTATGTCAAAATAAAAAAAATTCTTTTATCATCAGAAACAGGCAATGTCAAAAAGAAGGGTCAAAGGGAAACGCCCTATTCTGCAAAACTAATCTAGGTGATAAAAGCCAGCACACTGGTTACCTTGGGGATGGGGACTAATTAAGAAAGGGCACAGGAAATTTCTCAGGTGCTGAAAAATGTCCTGTATCTTGATCTGGGCAGTGGTTATACATACGTACACATGTAAAAATTCATCAAGCTGTACACTTAACGTGTATACTCTGTGTGTATAAAAAAAAACTTTAAAGACTTCTTATTCCAGTCACTAAAAGTGACATTATGTAACTCCTGACGAGATGCAACAGGAAGGACCCTTAAGAAGTGTTCTTGAAAAAAATTTAAAAAAAAATTTTTTAAAGGAACAAATTAAATACCAAAGAAATAATTAACTAAATTTAGAACATGGGAAATTCAATATGACAAATAAACTGGTTTTGTCAATAAATAAATAAGATATAAATGAAGAAAGGGGTCCACTAAAATTAAAGAGACTAAAGACTACAAGACTAAAAAGATGCAACATATGGACCTTGTTTGGATACTGATTTAAGCAAATTAACTATAAAAAAGTTTTTAAGCAAAGTTTGAACATGGACTAGACATGAGATAACATTAAGGAACATTGTTAGGTATAATAACGGCAATTCTTAGTTGAAATGAAACAATTTAAAAAAATGGCATTGCAGTTGTGTTTTTAAAGTCATTGAGATTTATACTAAAGTATCTAGGAGTGAAACAATATGTTTGGAATTTGCTTTAAAATACTCTGCCAAGAGAGAAAAAATTAGATAAAACAAGACTAATAAACTATTGGCAATTATTAAAGCTGAATGATTGTTACATGAAGGTTCATTATGCTATTTGTATGTATGGTGTTGGAACTCTTCCATAATTTTCCATAAGTTAAAAAAAAAAAAGTTAAGATTATCTTTTCCCACGACCAACATATGGAGAGAAGGCATTTAATAGATGCAGTCTCCCATAAATCCAAGAGTTTTCAAACTTTCAAAGTAGAAAGTCTTTAAGGTTCCAAAGAACCCTTTTAGGAATAACACACAAATGTGTGTTAAATGGTTGTTTTTTCCCAATCTGTTCAAAGTTCGTGTACTGCATTTGCCAATCTAGAATATTCTCACCTCAATTTTCTTCCTCCACCCACCATGTCACTGTTCTTCAGAACACTGACTCACTTATCCCCACATCCTCAATGTTTCTACTTCCTCAGAGTTAGATTCAGATCCAAGACTTGTAGCAAGAACACATACAGGTCTTCCTGTGCAGCCCACCAACTGCCTCGCATGAGGAAGCCATGTGATGTTGGGCCATCTCACTACTGGACATGCCAACCTCAACCACTCAGTAAATGTGATTACTCTATTTTCAAGGCATATTTTTCTCTTTATAATTAAAAAGTGGTATGTGGAGTAATAATTTGAGAATACGTGAATATTTTTGTTTCCCAACAATCTTCCTCCTAATGGTGTTAGATTAATTGATGATCTTTGCCTAATTATTATACTGATGATTACAAAACAGAGATTTTAAAAAATTCTTTTCTTTTTTTTTTTTTTTTGAGACAGAATCTCACTCCATCTATCGCCCTGAGTTCAGTGCAGTGGCATCATCATAGCTCACTGCAACCTCAAACTCCTGGGCTCAAAGGATCCTCTTTCCTCAGCATCCTGAGTAGCTGGGACTATAGGCGTGCGTAATTTTTCTATTTTTAGTAGAGATACTGTCTCACTCTTGCTCAGGCTGGTCTTGAACTACTGAGCTCAAGCAGTCCCCCCACCTTGGCCTCCCAGGGAACTAGGATTATAGGCACCAGCCACTGCACCCGGCCTAAAATCCTATTATTGCATCCATGTTTATTAATTGGCATTCTTCTGTTTTTCTGTAAAAAATTATTCTCATTTTTTCCCCCGTCTTGCTCTTTTTGTTTTTTTAAAAATCTCCATGGACTCACAGATTTTTGTTTTTCAAGTCACTGTCTTATAATCTGTTATCTTCATTATTTTTTTTGATTCTCAAATTCTCACAAATTTGGCTTTTGAGAGCCTCTTTAAACTTACCCCTGGGCCAGGCGCGGTGGCTCATGCCTGTAATCCTAGTACTCTGGGAGGCCAAGGTGGGAGGACTGCTTGAGCTCAGGAGTTCAAGACCAGCCTGAGCAAGAGTGAAACCCCATCTCTACTAAAAAATAGAAAGAAATTAATTGGCCAACTAAAAATATATATAGAAAAAATTAGCTGGGCATGGTGGTGCATGCCTGTAGTGCCAGCTACTCAGGAGGCTGAGGCAGGAGGATTGCTTGAGCCCAGGAGTTTGAGGTTGCTGTGAGCTAGGCTGATGCCACGGCACTCTAGCCCGGGCAACAGAGTGAGACTATCTCTCAAAAAAAAAATAAATAAATAAAATAAATAAAATAAACCTGCTCCTATGTCCTTTGACATTATCCCATTAGCCTTTGAGTACTTCCTCATTTTCTGGCTATCAGTCACTTCTCCAAGGAGTGCTAGTCTCTTTTAGTGAGAAATGATACTTAAGATCTAAAATCTGGATGCTAGGTGCGCTCACTGCTACCAGCATGCCATTTTAACAGGCCACTTTTAATCTTTTGACCAATGCACACATCACATTTCTCTTCACAGTTCTGGAAAATATTCTAGGGTTATAGTTACTTCCAAGCTTGTTATTTAAAGGGTCATTAGATGCAGATGTCATTTCTCTTTGCTTCTTCACTTTCTGCTTCTATTTTAATACTGCAAAGATCTATGCAGTAATTCATGCACGATCACAACTGCTTGTCCATATAATATTAATACAATTAATAATAGTTATCCTTCTTACATCCTAGTTCAGCAAGAATCAAAGGACACCAAGTGCTTACTGTTTGTAAACATGTATATACAGACATTCATATAAATGTACACACACAGATACACATGTGTTCCTTATTAAAAGTCATACATTACTCAGAAAATGTAACTCATTAAAAATACATCCTTTTTGGAAGAAAAATCTGACACAAGCTATGTATGACATGGATGAAACTTAAGGACGCTATGTAAGAGAAATAAGCCAGTCACAGAAAGATAAATACTGTATGATTCCACTTATATGAGGTACCTAGGGTAGTCAAATTTACAGAAACAGAAAATAGAATGGTGGTCACCAGTGGCTAGGGGAAAAGGAAGAACGGGAAAACAGGAAGTTGCTATCGAATGGGTACAGAATTTCAGTTTTATGATAAACAGTTCTGAAGACTGGTTGCCTAACAATGTGAATATACTTAACACTACTAAACTGTATACTTATAAAACGGTTAAGATGATAAATTTTATGTTACGTGTATTTTTTTAACACAATTTAAAAAATTTAATATATTTAAATAAAATGCATTTTCAACAATAAAAAGACAAAAAACCCAATTAAGAAAAGGGTGATGGCATAAACATTTCTACAAGGAAGATACACAAATGGCCAATAAGCACATGAAAAGATGATCAACATCATTAATTATTAGGGAAATGGAAATCAAAACTACAATGAGATATCACTTTACAGAAACTAGGATAGATGAAAACCTTTTGACATTTTGGGCTTGATGATTTAAAAAAAAGAAAGAAAGAAACTAGGACAAAAAAAAAAAAAAAAAAACAGGGTTGGGCTTGGTGACTCATGCCTATAATCTCAGCACTTTGAGAGGACAAGGCAGGAGGATTACTTAAGGCCAGGAGTTTGAGACCAGCCTGAGCAACATAGCGAGAACCCATGTCTACAAAAAATTAAAAAATGAGCCAGGGCTGGTAGCACACGTCTGTAGTCCTAGCTTCTTAGTAGGCTGAGGTATGAGGATTGCTTGAGCTCAGGAGGTTAAGGATGCAATAAGCTAGGATTATGCCACTGCACTCTATCCTGGGCAACAGAGTAAGATCCTATCTCTAAAACAACAACAAAACAAAAACCAAAAACCAAACAGACAATAACACATGTTAACAAGGAAGCAGGGAAACTGAAACCTTCATACATTGCTGGTGAGACTGTAAAATGATGCAGCCACTTTAGATCCTCAAAATGTTAAACATAGAGTTATCACATGACCCAGTAATACATAAGCCTAGGTATATCAAGAGAAATGAAAACATAGGACCATGCAAAAACTTGTACATGAATGTTCACAGCAGTTTTATTTAGCCAAAAGGTAGAAACAATTCAAATGTCCATCAACAGTTGAACAAAATGTGCTATATCCACAAGCTGGAATATTATTTAGCCATAAAAAGGAATGAAGTACTAAGTCACATTGCAACATGGATAAATCTTGACAACATTACACTAAATTCAAAAAGTCAGTCACAAAAGGCCACATATTATATGATTCTATTTACACAAAATGTCCAGAATAGGCAAATCGATAGAAACAAAAGGTATATCAGTAGTTGCCAGGACCTGGGCAGAATAGGGGATGGAAACTGGTAATGGATATAGGGCTTCTTTCTGCAGTGATGAAAATGTTCTGAAATTAGTGGTGATGTTGGCACAACTCTGAATAGACTAAAAATCACGGAAGTGTACATTTTAAAAGCATTAACTCTATAGTATTTGAATAAAGCTGAGGTTTATTTGTTGTTAAAAAATACATCCTTTCCCAAAGAGTAACTGCCACATTTTGTGTGGCAGTGAACTAGACACTCAGAATCAAACTTCGTGGGGAAAAAAACGCACAGTATTTCCCTTAATACCTGAAAACATAACCCTCCAGTCAATTTCCCAAATATGTTGCATACTAGTTTTCTAAAATAACCTTTAGGGTTAAGTGAATGCTTCTATATAAATGTTTCATTTTAAGTAACAGTTCAAATTATTTGGGGTATTATTTTTATTACTAATTTCTTTGAATAGGTAATGCATAAAAAAGCCATTCCTAAGGTTTAAAAAAAAAGAAAGAAATTGATAAGGAATCAAGGGTATACAGTGAAAAGCAGATCTCACTTCCATTTCTGTGCCTCAAATCATCTAATTCCCTACCTTAGCAAAATTTTTAGTTTTCATTTCTGTTTTTCTTATTTTTTAATTATTTTTTGTGAGATGGAGTCTTACTCTGTTGTCCAGGCTAGAGTGCCGTGGTGTCAGCCTAGCTCACAGCAACCTCAAACTCCTGGGCTCAAGCAATCTGCCTGCCTCAGCCTCCCGAGTAGCTGGGACTACAGGCATGTGCCACCATGTCCAGCTAATTTTTTTCATATATATACACTTCTAGTTGTCCAGCTAATATCTTTTTATTTTTTTTAGTAGAGATGGGGTCTCCCTCTTACTTAGGCTGGTCTCGAACTCCTGAGCTCAAACGATCCGCCGGCCTCAGCCTCCCAGAGTGCTAGGATTACAAGTGTGAGCCACCATACCCAGCCTATTTTTCATTTCTATAGAAAAAAAGTATGTATATATGTGTATATATTTGATTTTACATATTACATATTACAAAATGCTCTAAATATCCATCTGCACTCAACTTTCATACTTAATGTTTCTTGAAAACTCTGCCAGATTTGTACTTGCAGAGCTTCCTCATTTAACAACTTCACAATATTCCACAACATAGACATACAGACAGTCCTTGACTTACAAAGGATCAACTTACAATTTTTCCACTTCACGATGGTACAGAAATGATACACATTCAGTAGAAACTGCACTTCAACTACCCATACAACCATTCTGTTTTTCACTTTCAGTACAGTATTCAATAAATTACATGAGATACTCAACACTTTATTATAAAATAGGCTTTGTTTCAGATAATTTTGCCCAACTGTAGGCTAATGGAAGTGTTCTGAGCACCTTTAAGGTAGGCTAGGCTGTTTGGTAGGTTAAGTGTACTAAATATATTTTTGACTTGCATTATTTTCAATTTATGATGGCTTTATGAGATGTAACCCCATTGTAAGTCGAGGAGCACGTGTACTATGACTTATTAATCATCTACCATTAGTGGACTATTAGTGGTTATTGCTACTTTTTGGTGATTATAAACAATATATCAATGAATAACTTTAGTTAACTCATTTTGTATTCACGTAACTATACTATGGGATAAATATCTTGAAATAAAACTAGGGAGTCTAAGTTATATTTATTTCACATTTCAACAGATATTGCCAAACGGTCTTCCAAAAACACTCAGTTTACTCTCTCACCAAAAAAAGTGTATGACTGCCAGCTTCCCATTTCTAAGACAAAGTATCAAACTTTTTGATCTCTTACAATCTCATAATGGTACTACACTGTAGTGTTAGCTTGAAATTTACTAAATTTAAATGAAGACCACATCTTTTCATTTCTTTAAATGTCAACGTCATTTGTATTTCTTTTCGATGAACTAACAATTTTGTTGTTTATCCATTTTTGGGGGGGCTTACTGGTCTTTTAATTATTAAATTGCAGGATTTATACACATACGTATATAGGCATAGAAATTGCAATTTGACTTTTGCCATCATATGTATTACAATATTTCCCTCAAGTTTCTTCTTTAATTTTTGCTTATAACATTTTTTTCTCTGCAGAAATCCGAAATTTTTATGTTGGAAAATGTATTAGGTTTTTAAAATGAATTGCTTTCTGTTATGTTTTAAAAAGCCATTTCTATTCAATTTTTGTAAATGTCTACTAGTTTTCCTCTGATTATCAATTCACTATAAATACATATACAGAATGTATCGGTATCAAGTTTAAATAAGAGCTTCTCCAACCCCCAATACTTGCAGAGAATCAGAAAAGCTATTGTTCTTTCCAGCAAAACCCAACAGAGTACTCATTCAAATACTGACATTTAAAACCCAAGAAAATTCTCAACACATTAAAAGTGTTAAATCGGCTGGGCGCAGTGGCTCTGTAATCCTAGCACTCTGGGAGGCCAAGGCGGGAGGATCGCTCAAGGTTAGGAGTTCAAGACCAGCCTGAGAAAGAGCAAGACCCTGTCTCTACTAAAAATAGAAGGAAATTATGAAATAAAAATAATAATAATAAAATATTTAAAAAAATAGAAAAAAAAAGAAATTAATTGGCCAATTAAAAATATATAGAAAAAATTAGCCGGGCATGGTGGCGCATGCCTGTAGTCCCAGCTACTTGGGAGGCTGAGGCAGGAGGATTGCTTGAGCCCAGGAGTTTGAGGTTGCTGTGAGCTAGGCTGACGCCACGGCACTCCAGCCCGGGCAACAGAGTGAGACTCTGTCTCCAAAATAAAAAAAAAAGTGCTAAATCACTTAAAATAGATCATTCTCAAGGACCTATGCAGCTTCATGGCTGCCATACTTAACTATTCTCTATTGAATTTTCCAAATAAAACGTGAAGTAATATTCAACTTGAGATTTCTATAACACGTCCAGTAGACTATTTAAAATATTCTCTCCTTTAATTAACTCATCACTAAACAATCTTTTATGTAGAATTTTTACATGTCATAGACCCTAATGACAACCACCAAAAACTTTAATCTGACAGTTTCTACCAAAAAGAGCTCCTTCTACAGACCATGTATTCAGAATAACATATTCAAAAAAGGAAACCAGTAAGATATTTATTATCAACTTATATATAATTCGTAGATGATAAAATTGATATAACTGAAATTTTAAAACTTTCTTTAAACCTTTTTTACTGAAGAAAATGATCATGGAGAAAAATGTGATTCATCTGTAACCAAATGAACAAAGTTAACTTACCATGTGTGGAGCACTGATTGTTGCCTGGAAACCTGCAAAACAAGAAGAGAACTACTGATATACTCAGCTACCAAAAAATATATTGAATATTTCATATAATTCCTTTTCTAATATCCATACATTATTTTTCACAGTAATTCTTTTTTAGTTTTTATGATCTCAGGAAAATAAAACTTTTATTTGTTAGTGTACTGACACACAGCAGTTAAAATCAGAAAATACAATCATGCCAAAGGCTAGTGTGCTCATCTAGTAAAACGGTCCCATCATTTGTAAAAATTTCTTCTCCTGAACAGTTAGCTAAAAAAGGAAGAATTTCAGTAAGTTGAGAGTTGATATATTTTTGATTTGCTTTTTCTTCAGATTTATATAAAAAAATAAGCTTTCATATATTAGAAAGTGTGCAAAATTAAACTGCTTCATATTTCTGGCAACTTTTAAAAAACTAGACAACTGACAAAGTAGCCTAAGAGACTGATGAACTACTTCTTTATCTTATCATCTGATGATGTTAATTCACATAATCTTTTCTTGGCTTTTAGCTTTTAGTTTCTTTTCTTCCAGTGTTGCTTTCTCAAAACTCATTTACCTGGCTTCTTTTGGCTTCTGAAGCAATTTTCACTGAGCGGTGGTAGCAGGTGCCTTCGGGGTTCAGAAGCTCCCCAGGATCTTCTCTGCTGACTGTTACAGTGCTTCAAAAGAAGATAAGCATGGCAGCTGGACGACAGAATCCTGAGGCACTTCTAAGCCTCAAAGGCGCCCACTGCCAAGGCTCAGCAGTTCAGCAAAACCTGCTTCAGGAGAAGGAGTTAAATACTGGACTTTCTAAAAACAAACACAAGCCAAAAAAATCAGGGCAAGTGAAGCAGAGAAGGC
The DNA here is from genome assembly GCA_963574885.1 of Lepilemur ruficaudatus. Taxonomy (NCBI): domain Eukaryota; kingdom Metazoa; phylum Chordata; class Mammalia; order Primates; family Lepilemuridae; genus Lepilemur; species Lepilemur ruficaudatus. The sequence continues at coordinate 54,130 of CAUYRT010038464.1, forward strand.
AGTAATAACTTAAGTCCACTTATTTCCTTTAAATATTAATTTAAAAATTAATGTTAATGTAAAAAGCAATGTAACGTAAAAATTCAACACGCAGCTAAAACTGTAAGTTTTCATTAAAAGTTTTGTTTTTCATGTTTAAAAAATTTTTAAATTCTTTATACATATTATTTATTGTTTGAGAAAACAGAAAAAGATACATCATTTTATTAAAATGTATATGTCTGCGGCCAGGCGTGGTGGCTCACGCCTGTAATCCTAGCACTCTGGGAGGCCGACGCGGGCGGATCGCTCAAGGTCAGGAGTTCGAAACCAGCCTGAGCAAGAGCAAGATCCCGTCTCTACTAATAATAGAAACAAATTAATTGACCAACTAAATATATACAGAAAAAATTAGCCGGGCATGGTGGTGCATGTCTGTAAGTCCCAGCTACTTGGGAGGCTGAGGCAGAAGGATTGCTTCAGCCCAGGAGTTTGAGGTTGCTGTGAGCTAGGCTGATGCAACGGCACTCTAGCCCAGGCAACACAGTGAGACTCTGTCTCAAAAAAAACCCTCTTTTATTCATTACAAGTATTATTAGTATACACTTAATTTAAAACATCAACATATATTATATCATTTGATGAATATTTATGAAACAAAATTAAAATTTTGAAAAAAAAAGTTAAAATATTATTGGAAATCTTGCTTTGTGAGGTGAATAGACTTTTTGGAAAATGATAATTTGTTCATCTGAAGGTATATGAATATAATTTATTTCTAGAATGAAACAGAATTAAGTATCAATTCTCATCCTATATTTTTTACTTTATACATATAATTGATGACTGAACATGTTGATGGAAATGAGTCCAATGCCATTCAAGTTTTTTAATTCCACTGGAATTTTTTTTAACAAAAAGCTATCTAGTGATCCATAAAAATTATTTTCAAGGGCAAAAGTAACTTCAAAGGTGGGATAAAACACCTGATCTGTAAGATACTTGTTACCTAATTATTCACTTTGACAGTTTGGGGGAAGTGTGAAAAAGAAAAGGGAAATAAAAAATATCATATAATTATAAATGATTTCTGTTCTTTTAAGTTTCTTTCTATTTGACACATCATGCCTAACAATGTTCTCAGAAGGAGTTTGGAAAATGAAAATATTAATTTAAATATATTCACCAATAAAATCTTTTGGATAATATTTAGTATCGTACACTTATATCTTAAACCTAACTAATAAAACCAGATTTCATTTTAAAATAATCAGTTAAATCACACTTGCTTTCTGCCATATAAAATCTAACTTATTTTTCAATTGAAATAAGTATTACTATGCATTTTGAGGAATATTGTTAATAAAACACTGAAAAATAAATGAGGTAGCTTGTCAGAAGTATCACTACAATGGTCAAATAAACATTACAATTATGTATACATAATATTAGTTTTACATAAAGTGGGAAGTATAATAAAAGATGTGATGTTCCTTTTTTTAGTAAATGTGTGTGCATGAGTGCACCAGAATTTGGCATTCAGCTTTTGAGGAAAATTAAATGAGGAGAATGCATACATTTAGCAATTTATACATCATCGATTTTCTCAGACATCAGAAACAAACACTTCCAATGTTTTAATAAATGAAGAATATATACTCTGCAGAACCTAGTTTATTCAGCAGCTAGCCTATCACTCGCTTTTTTAAAAGGGTTGGAAACATTACAATATGTACAATGAAAATAGGATGAGGATACAATTACATGAAATATAGTTTAAATACATTTAAATGCTCACTTAAACTAAAAAAAGTTACATAGTATTTTTCTAGTCTGAATTCTATTCAATGAAATTTGAAAAGACTGTTAATTCCAGAAAACTTTTTAGTTTCACTTGTGGAATCAACATCTCTAAAGTGTACTACTTCAGCTGATTGAAGATGTTTTGCTTTTCAGCTAATGACAAGCTCTAATGTTGAATATTGGAAGAGCTGATATAAATTACTTATTTTTTATTATGTAAAAAGCAATAACAGCATTTCTCATGACTCTTACACAAATCTCCCTCACCAGCCTCTTCCTCAACAGCTGTGCTTTCCTTTGCTAGTGTCAAAGAACTGAGTAAGGGAAGTGATTTAAAAAATTGCTGTTACTACCAATGTCCACACTCTACAATACATTTGATTTCAGTTCTTTCTAGAATGGAGTAAAATATGTTTTTATGACATTTTTCTTGCTTATCAGATATATTTAATGCCATAAAAGATAGGAGGCCCTGTCTGTGTTCGTTGTATCTTCAAGAAGTCTTCACCTACCACAAGAGTTTGGACCACTGGATTTGGGAGGATTAGGGCCATTCCTTTCACTTGTAAAAGGAAAAGGGCTGTTGCGAAAAGGAAAGTGTCAAGAGAGAACAAAAATCCTGAGGCAAATCCATACAGAAGCAGATCTGGAAATCCATTTGTCTGAAACTGACAGTAATTACAAAGTCTTTTGGAAACTACCTTAGCTTAAACTTGCCTGGCATTGGAGCTCAGAAAATTGCTACTCCTAGGACCCAAAGAAAATTCTGTAGTTTTTGAATCTGTGACTGCAGAAGGGAAAGGAGGAAAATTTGTTAGTCAACAACAAATGAGCCTCTCTATCAAGCTCAAACCAAAGATGCCAGGGTGGTTTTGGAAAACTACAAATGTTAGTGATATGATTAAATGTAGCCCAAGAATAGTGGGCCAGCTGGAATAGGTAAATGACGCTCCAGTTTCAGGCTAGTGAACCATTTGCAGCAGGGCTTTTAATTCCAGATTGCATATTAGTATCAAAATCCTCTGGAGGGATTTTAAAACTGTCAGTGCCTAGGACTCACCCAAGACCAATTAAGTTAGAATCTTTGTGGTCAGGATCTAGGAATTTAAATATTTGAAATGTTGCAAAGAATTCTAATGTGCAGCATAGAGAACCACAGGTTAAGATCATTTTGATCTAGGTGAATTGTGTACTTGAACAAGATTTGGTGAAATAATAAAAAGTGAGAAACTACTGCTAATTTGGAGGCACTAGAAAATAGACATGAATATGAGTATAATAAGCATGAACAAGAGTATGATATCATGAACAAGAGACTATTGCAATACCCCCTTAAAATCTGAGAGCAAAAGGAGTATACTAAATTTTTATTTAGGTCCATGCTTCCTTAAAGGCCCATCAGAGTAGGAGTGGACTGGAGGGTAGAGAAATAGTCATTGTTTTATAAATGCTGCATCAAAAGTGTAGGCAAATATTTGTGTAAAAACAGGTCTATGGCAAAATTTATTACAATGAAAAAATATGTGTTACCATATGATAATAGATTCACTAAGTGGCATCTATTTGACAGAATATAATGCAGTTATTATTATTTAAATGACATTTTTGTATAATAGTCCATGTATTTCTTAAATCGTGAATATTTAAAGCACTAGATATTATGTGTGAAATATTTGTGTATGCATATGCATTAACATGTATGTATTTGTATGAATGTCACGTAATATGTATTATATTGGTATAAAATTGATACATATGTGAATATATATCATTTTTATAAATGTGAAATTTTGAAAATGATAACCAAAGCTATTGATTTGTTACTGAAAACTCAGCACTTGTCCTTGAGGCTGCATCAGAAGAATAAGAATAAGTAGTTTGAGGAGGAAGAAAGAGAAGTTTTATTACTTGCCAGCAAAGGAGGAAAAATGGTAGAACTTCTCAGTCTCAAAATCCAAACTTCCTGCACATAAGCAGAAATACAGAGCTTTAAAAGGGAGGGCCTCTCAATTCTAGGCTGTTGTGTTTAACTATTCTAATTGTCCCATCTGTCCCAGATGCCAAAGACAAAGCCTGTGACTCCACCAACCAGCCGCTCACCTGGGGAACTGGCACTGTCTGCGATGACTGAATTATCTCTTTTATCAAAGGATTTAACCTGCCTCAGGGGACAGGCTAGGCTGCAGTTCCCAAAAAGAGTGGGGTAAGTTTTAATGAGACAGAAATTATATATATATATTTTTTCTAGGCTCTTCCTCTGTTACAGATTGACTTCTTATTTTACTTTCTGATTGATTTGTTAATTTTGCTTTATTTTTTAAGAGGACATGGAGAAAGAGGTGGGGCAACATGGCCAGTGGAACCCTCTAGTGATCATACCCTAGTAGAAACACCAAATTGAATAAATATCCACACAAGAAAACACCTTCACAAGAGCGAAAAATCAGGTGAGCAATCACAGTACCTGGTTTTCACATTATATCAAGAAAACAGGCACTGAAGGGAGTAGGAAAGATAGTCTTCAATTGCCAATACCACTCCCATCAATCCCCTGGCAGTGACACATCTGTGCCAGGTGGAAAGACAATCTATGTGCTCAGTGGAGGGAGAGCAAGGTGATTGTGGGACCTTGCATTAGAACTCAGGGCTGCCTTGTCACAGAGGAATACAACACAGGGCAGAACTATGCCAACTCCTGATGCCCACAAAGGGAGCATTTATACCAGCCCCAACCAGAAGGGAATCTTCTGCCCCAGCAGTAGAAACTTGAGTTCCAGATGGCATCACCACCTGCTGATGGGACCTAGAATAAATTTTTAAAGCAGTTAGGCCACAAAGACTGCAGTTATTGGGCAAATCATGCCATTATGCTGGGTTCAGAGCCATTTATTTGACTTGTGGTTCACATGACCCAGTGAGACACCAGCAGCAATGTACGTCACCCCTCCCCCAATTCCAGGTAGTGTTGCTTTGAGAGAGAAGACTCTTCCACTTGGGGAAAGGAAAGGAAAGGAAAGAGTACAGAGGACTTTGTCTTGCAACTTGTGTACCAGCTCAGCTATAGTAAAATGAAGTACAAAGCAGATCCCTGAGGTCTCTGACTCCAAGCCTTAGCTCCTAGATGGCATTTCTAGACACAACCTGGTCCAAAAGGGAACCCATTGCCCTGAGGAGGACCCAGTCCTGGTAGGATTCAAAACCTATTTACTAAAGAATGCTTAGGCCTCGATTAAACATCAGGGTTTTCTAGGCAGCAGTCATCATGGTCTATAAGTGAGACCAGACTGGCTCCAGATGTGACCCAGAGCAGTCCCAGCTGTGGTTGCCATGACAAAATGTTCATGTTACTCCTCCCCCAACTCCAGGCAGCCCAACACAAAGATTGAGACCCCTTCTGTTTGGGGCAAAATGAGGGCATAGAATGAAAGCTTTGCCTGGTAATCCAGGGAACTCTTTTATTTCTTACCCAAATCCACCAAGGCCATATCATTAATAATCTATAAAAGTTGCAGAGTTACTGGGTTTGGGATACACCCTAGAACAAATACAGCTGCAGTGAACTTGATCACAACAACACTTAATTCCCTTTGAATTCCTGGAAAGTCTTCTAAAGATGAACATGTTTTAAGAATCTTACGCTGCAAAAATTAGAATAAATACCTATCTTTTTAAAGCACAAACATTGAAGAACATCTACAAGCATCAGGAATATCCAGTAAAACATAACCTCACCAAACTAAATAAGTTACCAGTGACTGATCCTGGATTGAGGGAGATACGTGAACTGTCAGATAAAAAATTCAAAATAGCTGTTCTGAAGAAGCTCAATGAACTTCAAGGCAACACAAAGAAGGAATACTGAAGCCTATCTGAGAAATTTAACAAAGAGATTGAAATAGCAAAAGAAAAAAAATCAAGCAGAAATTCTGGAGCTGAAACATTTAACTGTCAAACTGGAAAATACATCAGAGTCCCTCAACAGCAGAATTGATCAAGCAGTAGAGAGAATACATGAGCCTGAAGACAGATTAATTGAAAATACACAGAGAAGAAAAAAGGAAAAAAAATGAAAATGAATGAAGTATGCTTACAAGAGCTAGAAAATAGCTTCAAAACGGCAAATCTAAGAGTTATTAGCCTTAAAGGGGAGGTAGAGAGAGACATTGGAGTGAAAAGGTTATTAAAAAAATAATAACAACGAACTTTCCAAACCTAGAGAAACATATCAATATTCAGGTACAAGAAAGTTATGGAACCACAAGCAGATTTAACCCAAATGAGATTACCTCAGGCATTTAATAACCAAGTTCCCAAAGGTCGTGGTTAAAGAAAAAGTATCCTAAAGGAAGCAAGAAAAAAAGAAAAAATAACATAAAAAGGAGTTCCAATGCATCTGGTAGCAGACTTTTCAGTAGAGACCTAACAGGCCAGGAAGAGTGATATGACATATTGAAAGTACTAATGGAAAAAAAATTTCATCCTAGAATACTAAATACTGCAAAAATACACTTCAAACATAACAGAGAAATAAACACTTTCCCATATACACAAAAGCCAAGGGATTTTGTCAACACCGGATCTGCCCTACAAACAATGCTGAAAGGAGTTCTTCAATCTGAAGAAGAAGGATGTGGATGAACAATAAAGAATCATCTGAAGGTGTAAAACTCACTGGTGTCTGTAAATACAGAAATACAGAAGACTTTATTGCTGTGAGTGCAATGTGTTATATAAACCACTCACATGGGAGCAGAAGATTTGAGCAGGAAATTTAAAAGACAAACCCATCAAAAATAATAATGACAACAAACTTTTTAAGAGATAGATTTCATAAGAAGATGGATATGGAAAAAGGAAAGTGAAAAAGTAGGGGGGTAGAGTTAAAGTGTAGAGTTTCCTTTAGCTTTCTTATTGTTTCTCTCTTTTTTTAAAGAAGAGTTAAGTTGAAATATGCTTAAAATAATTGGTTATAAGTTGTTATTTACAAGCCTCTTGGTAGCCTCAAGTTAAAAAAAATCAGTTTACAACAGAATCATACACACAAAAAGCAAGAAATTAAAACTCACAACCAAAGAAAATCACTTTTACACAAAAGAAAATAGGAAGGAAAGAAGAAAAAAGATAGGACCACATAACAACCAGAAATCAAATAGCAACATGGTAGTATTAAGGCCTTACCTATCAAAAATATCATTGAATATGAATAGACTAGACTCACTAATCAAATATATAGAGTAGCTAAATGTATAGAAAAACAAGAGGCACTTTATCTTGTCTATAAGAATCCCACATCACCTACAAAGACACACAGAGACTGACAATAAAGGGATAGAAAAAGATATTCCATGCAAATGGAAACCAAAAAAGGGGAGCAACTCTACTTCTGTCAGATAAAATAGATTTCAAGACAAAACCTATAAAAAGAGACAAAGAAGATCATTATATAATGATAAAGGAGTCCATTCAGCAAGAGGATATAATAATATATGCACCCAATATATAGCACCAAGATATATGAAACAAATATTATCATAGGTAAATATAATGATAAACCCCAATACAATAATAAATGAAGACCTCAACACCCTTGTTTCAGCATTAGACAGATCGCCCAGATTGAAAATCAACAAAGAAACATCAAACCTAATGTACACTACAGTTCAGATAGACCTAATAGATATTTACAGAACATTTCATCTAACAGCTGCAGAATACACATTCTCCTCAGCACATGCAATATTCTCAAGGATAGACAATACATTAGGAAACAAGTCTGAAAAAATTCAATAAAATGGAAATTGTGTCAAGAGACTTCTCTGACAACAATGGAATAATATTAGAAATTAATAACAAGAGGTACTTTGGAAACTATAAAAAACAGAAAACTTATATAATATGCTCCAGAATGAGCAGTTGATTAATACAAGCATTGAGAAGCAAAATTAATAATTTCTTGTAGTAAGTGAAAATCAAAACACAACATATTGAAACCAATGAAATACAGTAAAAGCAGTAATAAGAGGAAAGATTATAACAATAAAGTGCCTCCATCAATAAAGTAGAAAAGCTTCAAATAAACAACAAGACACCTCAAAGAAGTAGAAAAACAAGAGCAATCCAAATCCAAAATTTTAAGCAAATAAATTATAAAGACCAGAGCAAAACAAAAATGAAATTGAAACAAAAATTATGAAACATCAATGAAAAGGTAGTTATTTTGAAAAGATAACGAAAATTGGCAAAATTGTAGTCAGACTAAGAAAAAAAGCCAGAAGACAAAAATAAATAAAATCAGAGGTGAAAAAGAAGGCATAACAACTGATACTTCACGTATTCAAAGTATCATTAGAGACAGCTGTGAGCAAATATATGCCAATAAATTGGAAATCTAGAAGAAATGTATACATTCCTAGAAAAATTCAACCTACCAAAATTGAACCAAGAAAAGATCCAAAACCTGAGTAAACAAATAACAAGTAATGAGATAGAAGCAGTAATAAAATATCTGCCAGCAAAGAAAAGCCTAGGACCTGATGGCTTCACCAAGGAATTATACCAAACATTCAAAGAATAACTAATACCAATCCTACTAAGATTATTCTATGAGACCTATATCATACTGATTTAATAAAAGACAAAAATACACCAAAAAAAAAACTATAGGCCAATATTTCTGAAGAACATAAATAAAATAGTACTCAACAAAATACTAGCAAACCAAATTCAACAACACATTACAAAGATTATTCTTCATGATTACGTGGATTTATCCCAGGGATATAAGGAGGGATCAATATATGTCAATTGAAACAATGTGACACATCATAGCCACATAATGATGGGAGAAATTATATAATCATTTAATTGATGCTGAAAAAGCATTTAATAAAATTTAGCATCATTTTGTGATAAAAACTCTTCAAAGACTAGTTATAAAAGGCACTTATTACAATATAATAAAAGCCATCTATGACAGACACACAGCTAGTATCACACCTAAAGGGGAAAAATTGGAAACCTTCCCACTAAAATCTAGAACAAGACAAGCATTCCCATTTCATTGCTGTTATTCAACACAGTACTGGAAATTCTATTAATGGCTAGAGCAATCAGAGAAAGAAATAAAGGTCATCCAAATTGGATAGGAAGAAGTCATTATAGCCTTGTTTGTGGGTGATATGGTTTTATAATATATTTACATACACCTAAAGACTCCACCAAAAAGCTATTAGACAGATAAACAAATTTTGTAAAGCTGCAGGAAAATCAGAAGCATTTCTATACACCAATGACAAACAATCTTAAAAAAAATCCAAGATATTACTCCAAATTACAAAAGCTATAAACAAAATAAAACCCCTATCTAGGAATAAACTGAACCAAAGAAGTGAAGGATATCTACAATGAAAACTACACAACCTGATGAAAGAGTTGAAGAGGACACACAAAAAATGGAAAGATATTCCATGCTCTTGGATTGGAAGAATCAACATTGTTAAAATGTCCACACTTCCAATTCAATGTAATTTCCACCAAAATACAAATGACATTTTTCATAGAAATAGAAAGAACAATTCCAAAGCTAATATGGTACTACAAAAGGCCCAGAATAGTCTAAGTCACCCTTAGCAGAAAGAACAAAACTGGAGAAATCACATTATCTGACTTCAAATTAAGCTACAGAGTTATAGTAACTAAAACAGCATGCTACTGGCATAAAAGCAGACATGTAGACCAATGAAATAGAATACAGAACCCAGAAATAAATCCACACATCTATAGTGAACTCATCTTCGACAAAGGTGCCAAAACGTACATTGGGGAAAAGACAGTCTCTTCAGTAAATATTGCTGGAAAAACTGGATGTTCATATGTGGAAGAAAGAAATTAGAATCCCTCTCTTGCCATGTATAAAAATCAAATCAAAATGGATTATAGACCTAAATTTAAGACCTAAAATTATGAAACTACTAAAAGAAAACATTGGGGAAATGCTCCAGGACATGGTTTGGGCAATGATTTCTTCATAAATAGCCCCAAAGCATAGGAAACTAAAAGAAAATTGGGGATATGGGATCACATCAAGCTAAAAATGATTCTGCACAGCAGAGGAAACAATAAACAAAGTGAAGAGACATCCCACAGAACGGGAGAAAATATTTGCAAACTACCATCTGACAAGGGATTAATAACTATAATAGAACATACAAGGAGCTCCAACAACTCAACAGAAAAAAAAAATAGTCTGATTAAAAATGAGCAAAATATCTGAATAGATATTTTTCAATAGAAGATATACAAATAGCCAATAGGTATATGAAAAGTACTTAACATCACTAGTAATCAGAGAATACAAATCAAGCTACAATATCATTTCACTCCAGTTAAAATGTCTTTTATCATAAAGACAGCCAATAATGAAGGCTGGCAGGGATATGGAGAAAGGGTAACCCTCATACATTGTTGATGGAAATGTAAATTAGTGCAACCACAATCAAGAACAGTATGGAGGTTCCTCACAAAACTAAAAATAGAACTACCATATTACACAGCATTCCTGCTACTAGGTTTATATGCAAAAGAAAGGAAGTAAGTGTATCAAAAACATATCTGCACTCACTTGTTTACTGCTGCATTACTAATAATGACCAAGAATTTGAATCAACTAAGTGTCCATCAGCGTATGAATGGATATGAAAAATGTAGTACATATACATAATGGAATATCATTCATCCATAAAAAAATAATGAAATCCTGTCATTTGCAACAACATGGATGAAACTGTAGAATATTAAGTGAAATAAGTGAAGCACAGAAAAACAAATCTCACATATTATCACTCAGATGTGTTAGCTAAATATTAAAACAATTGACCTCATGTAGACAGAGAGTAAAATGATGATTCGTAGAGACTGGGAAGGGTAGAGGGTAGGAAGAGATAAAGTGAGGATGGTTAATATGTGCAAAAATTTAGTTGGATATTTAAATAGAATGAACAATATTTGATAGTACAACAAAGTGACTATAGTCAAGAATAAGTTATGATATACATTAAAAAACTAAAAGAGCAGAATTGCAATGTACCTAACATAAATAAATGATAAATGCTTGAGGTGATAGGTATCATTATTACTCTGATTTGATTATTACACATTGTATGTCTGTATCAAAATATTAAAGGTACCATATATATACATGCAAATATTATGTATTTATAATTAAAAATTATATAAAAACAATTATATAACTAGATATATTTGAAACTGCTTCTTGAAGAAAAGCAACTTGGAATAAAAATTGCATCTTGTTTCTCCGTAAAAGAGAAGAAGACAGTGAGAACATAATGTATTTAATGTTTAAATATTTAACACTTTTCCAAGACAGGATTGGAATGGCATTAGTCACATTTCAGTGACTCATTAGGTGATAGTCACTTGGCATATTTTAAAATATATCTGCCAAGATAGAGGGTGTTAAATAAATGCTAAAATGTGTGCAATCCTCTCGAACATACATCTGTTCCCAAAGTGATATGCTCAGAAAGCATCACATGGATGTGGATGTTTAATAAATTCAATAGGAATTTATTAAGTACACATTTGTAGTTGTTTTTATGACTCATATTCTTCTGGTTGATTTCTAAGAATATAGCAAGTTAAACATACGGGATTTCTGAATAAAGTATTCTAGGGCACGACATATCACTCTTACTTAAAGAATAAAGTTTGATAATTATTAGTCATTTTTTAAATTGAGGTAACACAGAAGCATGATTCAAGATTTTGGAAGACTTAAAAAAGGCTAAAAAAGCTACAATTGTACAAGAATCATGAAAGAATAACTATTATTATTTTATATGCTTATGAAAGTGATGAAAACACTGTTAATGTAGAATAAAAATATAACTGTGTTGCATCTGTGGCCATTATATTGTAAATAGTGCAAAAATCTTGAGAACATTTTCCACTTTTTGAAAACCATTTTGTGATTCAACAAAGTAACATATGTCATCACAAATGAAGACAGTTCTGACATAAGTGTATAAGTTGTTCAAATTTTGTTTTACTTCTTAACAGGAAAATATGAACCAACATCCAAAATACACCTTGGGACTTCAGTGGCAACCATAGGTAGCTGGACATGCAAGAGTTCAGCAGAAATCAGCAAACATTCTGCAAAAATCAATTCTGATATGGAATCTATAAAAGACTGTTGTCTATTTTATTATTATTTATAAATTCTGTGCTTCATCCTCTTTATATGAGTAGAATTAATAATAAACTGGTACACATTATGTGTGTGTGTGCATGTGTGTGTACACATATATTTCCAGAGTTGATCCTTAAACATTTACCAGAACAGTGATAAATGTGTGAGTGATAAAAGGTGATTCAAGTAGCAATGCCGGCAATGCTGGTCATTACTGAAGTAAAAGAATTGGGTGAAATTATGGCATTTATCCTCAGAATTTTAAATGGAAGTCTGGAATTCTCTTCTGGCACTGTGAACCTACTGTGAAAGGCTTTTCAGGGGCTGCTTTTCTCAACTTAGTAAGACTTTGTGCTGCATTTGGAGTTTGAACTCTGAGGCTTTCTCTATCAGCAAGCTGAGTGGTTACTGCAATTCCCTTGAGTTTGAATACACGGCAAGAAGTAGCAGTTTTACTTGGGGGTCATACTGATTAAAATGTTTTATTGTAAAAGAAAAAATATAACAAAAATACTGGAAAACACTTTTTTTTTTTTTGTTACAGGAAGGCATAATTTTACAGGCTTGATATAGTTTCCCTTTTGAGAGGGAGAATGCTCAAAAGAATCTTGAGGTCTCTGGTGATGAAGACGTGGCATGCTCTGTTAACTCTCATAATACATTTTGGGGACATAGTAGTAACATTCATCGGGCGTCGGGCAGGTGGGAGAGGGGAGGAGGGGATGGGTATATTCACACCTAATGGGTGCGGTGCGCACTGTCTGGGGGATGGACAGCCTGAAGCTCTGACTCAGGTGGGTCAAAGGCAATATATGTAACCTAAACATTTGTACCCCTTGCAGTAAAAAAATAATTAAAAAATGATTTAAAAAATACTGTAGAGTGACATCAAAATAATTAGTCATTTTTATTTGCATGTCTAGAATATTACAAGAAGGGACAATATCTCATACCATCTCTTAAAACTCTCCTTTTCATTTTCTTTTCTATTCAGTACCTTTAAACACTGAAGATTGCTTCTGACCGTCTTTGCTCCAAACCTTTCTCATTACTCCAAAAAACTTTCTCACTAAACTGCTCTCTTCTCATCGCTTACGTCTCTTTAGGATTTTTTTCTAAGGGAAGGGAAGATAGACTACAGATTAAATGAAAATCTATAGCCTTGAACCAAGCTGCCCGTATTAAAATACAGTACTCCCCCCTTATCCACAGGGGATACATTCCAAAACCCCCAGCGGATGCCGGAAACTTTGGATAGTACCGAACTCTATATATCCTTTGTGCTTTCCTATACATACATATAGTATCTATGATAAAGTTTGATTTAAAAATTAGGCACAGTAAGACAATAACAATGCTAATGAATAGAATAATTATAACACTATACTGTAGTAAAAGTTATGTGAATGTGGTTCTCTCTCAAAATATCTTATTGTATTGTGCTCCCCCTTCTTTTTCTTGTGATCTGTCAATATGATAACCACAAATGCTACAAAGTGACTCACAGGAGGGGAAGCACATACAGCGTGGATACACTGGACGAAGGGACGATTCACCTCCCAGATGGGATAGAGGATAAGATTTCATCACACTACTCAGAATGGTGACTACTCAGAATTGTGTACAATTTAAAACATATGTTGTTTATTTCCAGAATTTTCCATTTACTATTTTCAGATCATTATTGAGCACAGGTAGTAACTGAAACCATGGAAAGTAAAACAGCCAATAAGGGAGAAATCACTACACTGATTCTGTCACTTAGCAGTTTTGTGAATGATTTTTTGCCTTTCTCATCTTTAAACCAGGATAATAATATCAGCATACCATACGGGTTTGTTGTAATGATTAATTAAAAAAGACTGAAACAGAGCTTGACATAGAGCAAGTACTTAAGAAGCATCGGCTATTATGTACTCATCTCTTTCTCCTTTCCTTCTGACTGGTCAACACATTCTGGCAAGGTTGGACTCTCCTCCAGGAGATGAGGTAGAAAGCAAGAATTAAACAGAAGAAATAATATTAGCAGCCTTTATAAAATATTTCTATTAATATATTCACAAAAATATCCTAGGAGCCCATGCAGAGAAAAAATGTGGGTGATTTCAAAGTGAAAGACATCCAGAAAGAAAGATAGCCCCCTCTTCAGTGATATCTGTGCTCTGGGATTCCTCACTGTTAACTTGGAGAGACACATTATTGTAAAAGCTCCATCACCATGTGCATGTCAAACATCTCATCTTTTGTTAAAATGTACATTACTTTCCAAAATGCTATATTGGGTTGTAAGTAAGCAATGCAGAATGTTTAATCTTTTGCCTCAAGTGGTATATGAGTAATATACAGCTCCCTTCTCCCCGACTAAATATAGTCTAGTTGCCCATAGCAAAGGAATCTCCAATTCAAAGATGATATACACTCATTAAAGCACAAAATAATATTTTTAAATTTGTGTATGTCTCTCCACAAGAGTCAATATACTCATGTTGAAATTCAAATATTTTCATATTCAGTCTTAAGTCTAACACCCTGGTTAGAGAAAATTTTAGTTTCTGCTTCCAATTTGCACAAATAATTGATGGCTCATTAGCAACTCAACAGGAACACTACAAAACACACATATGCATGAGAAAAACAAGTAGATGTGACAAGGAGAATAAAGTCTGTGTCAATCATATTGAAATCCTTTATTACATTCCAAATGAGAAGTTAGAAAACACTTTGGGTCATCCATTAGCATAAATAAAAATAACTGCATAAATTATGCTTCCCAATGGCATTCATCATTTTTCAAAATCATATAATAAACAGATGATTCTTTTTATTTTCTTATGTTCTACCTAGAATTTCTTTTTCTTAAAATATACTTCTTCAAATGCCAATGTCAATCTGAAGACATGTTACTTGATCATGATTTTAGAATATTAGATTCATGTGATGAAAAGTCATAATAAATACACTGTGCAGTTCCATTTTCAGGTGTTTGATAAGTAACCTTTACACTTTTGGTAAGCTTGTCTGGACAGAGCATAAGAATATGTTAAAATACAATTTTGAGAAATCTATTTTTGAAAAGAATGACATATGTAGATCATCATTATGTCAATATCTGGCATTTTACTTGAAAGATGTTAGATAGCCAGCAATGCTGTGGTTGGGCTCATGTACACAATTATATATACGAGCAAACTACTTTCTGCTCTTGGAGATTTCCAATTACCAGGTAGAGTGTGTGTCATGACAACAGAATTTAAAAGTTGGGAAAGCAAGAAATTGGCAACAGTCATTTAATCCTGCAGTTCCCAGCCCCAGCCTGTTAGGAGCTGGGTTGCAGAGCTCCGTCATTCCCCCACCCTCCTTCCCATGAAAAATTGTCTGCCATGAAAGTTAGGAACCGGTGTGTGGGGGGCATGGTGCCCAACAAGAGATGAGCAGCAGGTGAAGGAGCCAAGCTTCATCTGTATTTACGGCTGCTCCCCACCGCTGGCATCACTCCTGAGCCTGAGCTTTGCCTCCCCTCCACAAGCCGCCCCCGCCTCATCTATGGAAAAATTGTCTTCCACAAAACCATTTCTTGATGCCAAAAATTTGGGAACTGCTGATTTGATGGAAGGGAAATTGACATCTTGTTTTTAGACAAAATGCTGTTTTAACTCTTTATGCCATCACAATGTTTTTAAGTGCTAAAACTCAGTGATGGCAAGTAAAGTGTTCTTATAATACAGATGAAAAATCAGCTGCTTCTTATTCTTTGGTTATTTGAACATGCAATTGTCACTTACTCACCAGCTTATATAAGAATGAAATACACAGGGGTTATCTGAAATGTTCTGATGTTCACATTTCATAGGAAATTCCCTTTTTTTCTTTTTTTGTCATGGCACATGCCGGATAAGTATAGACAGAAGATTTAACTTGCAAGGCTTTCTGTTGGTTTGTCTCCTCCCCCAGCCTTGCCTCCCAACACTTCCCTTCCATACACCCACACTTCAACCATGCCACAGAAATCATACTTACCCAAATGACACCTATTAGGCTGCTGTCACTCCCTTTTTTGTGCTGCTTATAATGTCTACCACCAGGCAAACTGAACTTCAGTCCAAAGTAAGCTTTACCTTTCTTATTCAACTTATTTACCCCAAGCCATCATTCCAAACTCAGCTTAGATATTACAGGTATTATGGCCTGTAGGAAGTAGTTTCACGAACCATGGCCTTCTCTTACAGGACGTAAGTCATCCTTAATGCTTTTCTGCCTTCTGATTTAGCACTTATCACTCTATATTTTAGTTGTCTGTTTAGTCATCTATTTCTCCCACGAGGTGGAAGACTGTGAGGGGATTATGTTTTACATCTTCATATTCCCTTTGTAACCCATAAATATGAGAATGACACACAACTTCCATATCCCTCTCTCCCTTTGACCATTGCATTTACTTCTGTGACTTCCACACCCATCAGTTTACTGAAAACTCTCCAATTTAAATCTCTCACCCACAGTTCTCTCCTGAATTGTAGATCCATATGACCCAAATATACACGGGAAATCTCCATATGGCCATATCATAGCTAAATATGGCTACATCATCTTCAAAATCAAATCCAAATACAACTCATTTTTATTTCTTCAATCCTTACCAAATTCTTCTCCAGTGTCTCTCTCAGTAAATATCACATCAATCCAAGCAAAACAGCAAAATGATTAAGTGGCTAGACCCTGAGGGAGCCAGGTATTCAAACTCTGCTATTTGTACTAACTGCATAATCTGGACCAATCGCTACACCTTACATTTCTTATATGTAAAATGAAGATAACATGTCTCTGAAATTATTGTGAATATTAAATTAGTCAATACATGTAAACACATAGCATACTGCATGGCAAACAGTAAGTGGTCAATAAATATTATTTCAATTCAGTTTCTCAAACTAAAATCCTAAATTATTTCTCTTTCCTCTTCCTCACCCCTACTTTCCACATCTAATATATATAATATTTAATATAATGTATATTATACTTAATATGTGTATAATACATAAATATATATTTGTCAAATGACTTATAAATGACTTTTACATTTTGCAATATATGTCAATCTCCATTGCCATCATTCTACCTGAAAGCCACCATTATCTCTCACCTCACTTTTTGTTTGAATTTTAATTATTATTGATACATAATAGGTGTACATATTAATGGGATAGATGTGATTAGATATAGGCATACAATGGTAATAACCAAATCAGGGTAATTGAAGCATTCATCATTTCCTTGTTAGGAACATTCTAATTCTACTTTTTTAGTTAGTGTAAAATATACAATTAATTGTTAACTATGGTTAACTATGCTTAACTAACCTCTGGTAACCATCATTCTACTTTGTATCTCCATTAGTTCAATTTTTTTTATCTCTCACATATATGAGTGAGAAGATGTAGTATTTGTCTTTCTGTGCCTGGCTTATTTCACTTAACATAACGTGCTTCAGTTCCATCCATGCTGTTGTAAATGACAAAATTTCATTATATTTATGGCTGAGTAATGTTCCATTGTGTACATGGACTACATTTTCTTTATCCATTCATCCAAAAACAGGCAATAACGAATTCTGATAGGTTGCAGAGAAATGGGAACCCTCGTACCTTGTTGTTGGGAATGAAAATTAGTACAACCTCTATGGAGAACAACATCGAGGTTCCTCAATAAATGAGAAATAGAACTGTCATATAATCCAGCAATCCCACTGCTGGGTATATATCCAAAAGAAAGGAAATCATTATATTGAAGAGATATCTACACTCCTGTTTATTTCAGCACTGTTGACAGTAGCCAAGATATGGAATCACTTCACTTCTTCCTAATAGCCTTCCAAGTAACTTCCTTCTGCTCCATCTGCCTTTCTCTAAGCTATACACCACAGTGTTGGCAGTATGACTTTAGCACACACCTCATCACATGAGGTTGTGCAGCTAGGCTGCTTACAATCCTTCCATCTCCCCTTTGAGGTTAATATACGCCATTAAAATACCTTGTTCCCAAGACCTTCCCCGTTCTGGCATTTGCCTACTTCAACCTTATTTCTTATTGCTGTCCCCTACTCTGCCTTATTTGCCCTGCTTAGACTACAATGGAATTTTTTTCAGTTCCTCTAAAACACCAGACTCTCTGTCACCTCTCTGACCTCTTGACCTTCATAATATACTGTTTCCTCTTCCTGGAACACATTTCTCCCCTCTTGTAATAACTTCCTAGAACACTGAGTTGTTCAATTTTCCACAGCTGTTCAGGTATCTCTTGCTATTTGTTTAATGTCTTTGATAACAGGCCACACTAGAATGCAATATTCATTAAGCAGAATCAACATCCATCATTCTCTCTGTCTTAATGGTGAATACTACAGTAACTAATTCATAATGAAATTTCAATTAAAAAAAATGGCTGAGATCATGAATCCCAAAAGAAGATCTTTCTAAAAGATGGTCAAACAATATTTTCTTAATAAGTGAGTAAAATTTTGTCATTTTTGTCAAAATAAAATCCTATTTGGGTAAAAACTGTAACTGTAATAATGGTTGAGTTACGTACAAAATGAGTTTAAGTGGTTTGTGTAAAGTAAAATCCATCAAAAATAAAACCATAACTTAGGTTTTATTTTTGATGGATTTTACTTTGCACAAAACACTTAAACTCATTTTGTACGTAACTCAACCATTATTACAGTTACAGTTTTTACCCCCTCAAATTGGTATTGACTGATTAACACTATGGTGCTCAAAGGGTGGGAGTGAACACTGGGGAATTGGGGGGTGGGAGGTAGACCCAAGGCTGAGCGACGTGGGGGGTCACTGTGGAGGGGTGGGATATGCTTGAAAAGTAGTGGGGGAGAGGAATTAGGGGTCTCAACAGGGGAAAGGAATTCCTCAAAAACTGATTCATGTGATTAACTGTACACCTCGGTAAATTCACTTCGAATCATTTAATTGTACACTTAAAATGGAGTGTTGGTTGTACGTAGATACAGTTGGAGCACTATGTATGTACTCTATGGTCTACTTTGACAGAGTAGGTTTTTGAATGTAACAAGATAAGTCAATTTGAGTTGTAATATATTTTGGGAAATCAGCTCACTACAAATTGTGACTGTAAACATTATACTGTAAATGCTTTGTAGTTTTCCCCCAATAAAAAAAAAAAAAAAAAAAGAGCTGGCCGGGCGCTCTTTGCCTGTAAGTGGCTCATGCCTGTAATCCTAGCACTCAGGGAGGCCAAGGCGGGCGGATTGCTCAAGGTCAGGAGTTTGAAACCAGCCTGAGCAAGAGCAAGACCCCGTCTCTACCAAAAATAGAAAGAAATTAATCGGCCATCTAAAACATATAGAAAAATTAGCCAGGCGTGGTGACACATGCCTGTAGTCCCAGCTACTCAGGAAGCTGAGGCAGGAGGATCGCTTAAGCCCAGGAGTTTGAGGTTGCTGTGAGCTAGGCTGATGCCACGGCACTCACTCTAGCCCGGGCAATGAAGTGAGACTTTGTCTCAAATAATAATAATAATAAGAAGAAGAAGAAGAAGAAGAAGTTAAGAGCAAACCACAATTCAGTGAATATGTAGAAGTCTTTTGAGAAGATAGGTAGTAAAACAGAAGAGAGCAAAAAGGCAGCATAAGAAATATGAACAATCGAGAACATGCTAGATTGGTCTAGGAGTGATCTGAACATTCTACTGGGAAGAAAGAAGATTTCTAGGGAGGGACAGAGGAGAATGCAAAGGAAATAGGTGGTTATTGATGTTGCAAAGTGTTTCAATGAGGTAATAGGAAATTAATTGCATGCAGCAGGTGAGTCCGTGATTGGAATCCAGGGGGAAATCAGGGAAAATGGAGATGGGAAGGAGAATAGAAATCAAAAAGACGATAAAAAAATCAGTTCAATAAGTACAGGAGAGTAAAAGATGGAGAAGATATGGACGATGAGGCCACAGGAAAGAATTTTAAGAGCCAGGAATACAAAAAATAGAAAAATTAGAGACTAATAATTATAAGAACAATTTTCAGTACCTTTTTTAAAATCAAAAGCTTGTATATGAGAAGAGCATAAAGGAGAATAAGGACCAAAAAAGATATCTTAGCATTTAGTTCTGATTTTTCTTTTGAGTAATGTCATAACATCGACTAGAAGATTTCCCATGAAAAAAGAAAATAAACAATGATCATGTACCATGGAGATTGAGAACAATAAATCTTACCTCTCTCAGAGGATCATTGAGTTCACTGAGAATATTTTCTTCATCAAAAATTTTGCCTTGGTATCTGTGTTCATAGTAATCATGTATCTTCTGACGCATATCAGCTGGTAATTTATGGAATGACATATATTGTTCAACTTGCTTATACTGTAAGGAAGGGAAAAAGAAAATTAAGAAAAAACATTGTTAGGCTGAATGAGAAATCATCATATTACTTTCTTGTACTATATTCAATAATATTTGAATAATCAGTAACAAAAGAATAAATTCTTGAAGAGAAGGAAATAATGTACTAGGTCCTAATCTATATACTCTGTGTCACATACTGTATAAGGCATTTTATTCAGGTAAACATTTCTTGTAAAGAACTGTGCTGTTGTAGAGAGGATGAAAGGAGTTCAGAGTGAATTTAAGGGTATAGTTCCAAAATAGCCAATAATGGGGCAAAAAAAAGTGATGGTATAATTTTTATTTGAATTCTTAAAAACTACCTCATCCTTTTAGCTGTTTAGCTCTTCATTTGGGGAAGAATCTTGTACCTCTGGATAGTACAAAGGATTTAACTTACACCTAGCAAAAGATCAGAATCTAATTAAATTTTGAACCTAGAGGCAGAGGGCTTGGCAGCATTTTGCAAATCAGAGATACTAAACATCACAGACGCCTGTAAAGTACCAAGAAGTAAAAGAATATGTCAGGCTTCCAATTTAGGATTTAGGGGAATATCAGGGTGAGACTAGATCTACATAATATTGTGGCTGAAAGTTAAGTTAGACATTAACATTTATTTAAGCAAGTAGTTCTTAAACTTAAGTGCTCATAAGAACTGAGGAGGGGATTGCTTTTTGGGAAGGCAGATTTTCAGCCTTAATCCTAGAAATGTATTCTAATGATGTATCTGCCTATTTTTATTTACAGAGACACACACAAAGTTTTTTTTAAAATCATTCCTGCTAATTAGCAGAATCATAGGAGCTTGGATATTACCTGGGTGCCTATTAGAAGAGAAGAATTTCAGTCCTCACCCCAGACCTATGGAATCAGAATCTACATTTTAAAAAGATCCCCCAATGACTCTCATGTACTATGTAATATGTACACCAAAGTTTGAGAGGTATCCTTCAGGTGTTTCTAATGGAGGTGGTCAGAAGACCACATTTTCAAATAAAATAATTAGATTCTAAAAATAGTTTCATTGTACAGATGATAGAATTAAGTACAAATAAAAAAGTAAGTAATAAAACTGGATAAAGATACTGGAATATGAAGTACTATATTGGGTAGATAAAAAACAAAGATACTGGAATAAGATTCTTTCCTTAAGTAAACACAGTTGGTATATTATATATGGAAAATATTTTCTCAAATCTTTTCCTGATAATAGAGCTCTGACTAGAAGATCTGGCTTTTCTGAATCCTTGTCCATAATTACTATAATTGTAATTGCTAAATGATTGCAGACCTATCTAATGAGAAACAGCAACCCATTCTATGGTATTTCTTCTGTTTTTTTTCCTACATACTTTCCTTATGCATGTTTGGACATTCCCTTTTGGAGACTAGTAAGCTCAAAGGAAATACTACTTTGTCACAAGACTTCCTTTATTTGATAACCGGACGGTTTCCTAAAGTATTTAAAGCCTGCAGGCATATATACACCTCTTTGAAATAACTTGATTTTGATATAACATTTTGAATGCAGGCTTCAGTCACTGCCACTGTGTGAAAGCGACTTCTGGTAAATAGTTCAGAAAGATTGGGTCGGTTTTCCCTGGAGAGCTCAAAATCTCTATGCCAACCTAACCTCAATATGTTTTGGCAGCCCACATCTAGAGACCTCAGATTCAGACTGCTTGGGCCCTCACGCAACTGGTCTATAGACAAGAAGCTTCAGGGCCTTCTCTTACAAGACCACTTTGCAGGGTAAGGTTGATTTGCAGCTGAACTGGAAAAGCGTATCTTTATTTCTGAAGATGTTGTTTGTGTCTGGTTATTACTCTTAGCTAAAAAAGAGAGCCATGGGCTTTGTGGTGTAGTTTAGGGTCTGAAGCTCCACCAGAGATCCCTAAGGTTAGTTTCTGCACTAATGGTTTGCAACTAGCCCACCTGGTTTGACTAGTCTGGCTTGATGATTTAAAGAGCCAATGATATCTTTATTTCTAAGATCTCTCAAAACTAAGATTCCTTGCATAGATCTCATTGGTTCAAGCCAGAAACTCAGAATACTCTAGTTTCCTAAAATTGGGCCCACAGGAAACTCATGCTGTGGAAAGGCTCTTGGACTTCCGAAGCTTGTCTGTATTTTCTCTCTTTTGCTACATGTTATCCTTTGCCTTTAAATAAAAGCCTCAAATGTGTATGGTGGAGTTTGGTGAGTTCTGTCAAACATCCAAACTGTGCAAAACAGGAAAACAGCTTAAGACAAGAGGACTCCCACAGTTTTGACATTCACTGGTATGCATAGATGGATATGCTATCAGTTCTGGCCAAATAAAGGATTAACCTTTCTTTAGGACCAGTAGATGTCAAGTCATGTCTATGTTCTTTCCTCAACATGCTGCTTGCCGCAGTATGCTTGGAGTGGTGAGAGTTTATAACCTTAACCAACACATTGAGCTCTACATTTCTCCTTTCTTCGCCATCTGTTTCAGGGGTACAAGGAGCAATATTAAAACTTAGTATTAATAGTAATTTATTCATTTTTGGGTAATTGATGTTTGTGAGTAGGCAAAGGCCTACTTATCTAGGGAAAACATAATCTGTTCTATCTCAATCTCAAAAATTGGAAAAGTTATCCTTGATTGGCTAAATATAAATGTTACATATACAGTTATTTTTTTGGAAAGTCAGCATTGATTGAATATAATTATTTTTCCTCACACAAGTCATTTAACACTGTAGAGCTCAGTTTATTAATTTACAATATGAGGATGTTAGAATGAACAATCTTCCTTGTTCTTTCAGACTAAAGTTTTAAAGTTCTATGAATATTTGTCATTTAATCATATTAAGTTTGATCTCTGAGCCTATATTACTATCTTAACTATCCATCAACAAATAGTAATTATTGAACTAACAAATATTAAATGATTATTGTGTGCCAGTGGTTCTCAAGGTGTGATTGCCAAACCAGCAGTACCATCTGGGAGCTTGTTAGAAATGCACATTCACAGTTGCCACCCAGACCTACTGAATCAGAAACACTACATTTGGGACTCAGCAGTCTGTGTTGTAACAGGCCCTCTATACATTAAAATTTCAGAACCACTACTATATGCCAAGTACTGTGTTATCTTAGGACATAAGGAAGCATGCTTGAGTAAGTGCAGGAGAAAGAAAATAAATTCAGGTTTTGGTAAGTTAAGTTTAAGATGCCCATGATGCTCCCTAATGCTTATATGTAGGTCAGGCCCTCAGAGAAGGAAACATGCACGTCATCAATGACTAAGGGATTACTAAGGGAGGATGTGTCAAGTGAGAAAAGGCAAACAGTAGAATACATATTTTAAAAGCAGTTGGGTCACGGAGGTTGATCAAGTTAAGGATACTGTTAGTAACCAGCATGATGTGAGAGCATAACCAGAAAAACATAATTAGTAGAATCCAAAGAAGAATAAAGTTTCAAGGGTGGGTGGTGGAAAGGAATATATCCTAAGAAAAGAGGTACTGAACAGTGGCCAGTGAATTTGGAAATTAGGTAGTAATCCTTGTTATAGTACAAAACATTAAAAATAGGAACTGTATCTTTTTGTCTGTTTCTTTCACACCTAACGAGACTTGCAAAAATGTATGAAAATATCACTTCCAAGTGATACGAAGAAATAAAAATAACAGACTACTCTTTGAAGAACCTAACTAGTGGTAGTTGGACAATGAAATAAACTAGATGTTAGATGTTTTATATATATATATATATATATTTTCAACCTTTATTTGTCAATTAATATTATTAAATTAAATAAAACTAAAAATGGAAATAATTTATTCACTGAGCAAAATGTCCATTGAATATTTCTGACACAAAAGCTAACATTAGCTGTTTGGTGCTGTGGGGTTGCTATAAACTGAATGATGCAGAAAAATGTAGAAATAACTATACACATTATGCATAAGCTGGAAAAGTCAAAAACTGATAACATGACAAAGTTTCTATTAGTTGTAATAATATATCATATGAAAAAGAAGATATGATACATTTAAGAGCATTGATAAATAGATTCTTTTGAAAAGCAAGGATGCAAATACAATTCTTTCTTAAAAATATAGCATAAAAATTTCTACCATTAGATCTAAAGAGACTATAAAATAATTACCACTTAAAATTCTAACATATTTTTATTTTTAAAATTCCATATGATTGAAAGAACATATGAAAGTGATATATGTACATGAGTTTTAAAAGTAAGATATAACAAGAATGTTTACAATGAATGGCAAGGATCCGCTTTCAAATCTACCAGTTTTACCCCTCCCATGTTAAAAGGTATTTAATCCATATCACTTAACAATATGCTTCTGTTTCTATTTATTATATAGAGTAATTATTGGCATCAATTATTTACTTCTTGGCATAAAAAGGGGTTTAGCTACTTATAGACTCCCAAATCTCTTCTTTTTTCATGTTATAATTATGTCACTAGGTCTGTGTTGTAACTTAATGCAATATATTTACTTTTATTTATTGTCAAGAGAAATCTAGATCTTTTAGCAGGTAAAAGTAACAAATTCCCTTTTTCACTTTGATTTGCTAACTTCTGTCATCTCTACTTTTACAAGGTAATGGTAGATTATAACTTTTTGCCCATAATTGTAACTTCTAAACCCATGAAATATTTGCATTACTCTGACCATGTAAATATTTACCACAAAGCCAAATACAATATTTGATGAAATTTCCTTTTGTTTTCTGGACTTTTAGCTTTTATTTTAGTCTCACATTTTCCAGTCTCCTTATCCCACAGATAAACATTGAGTTTTTCCTTCAGAGACCTTCCTGTAGGATTTCCCTTTACAACATGCTTGGTTGGGCTCACTATTCTTAGATGCCATGTTTCTCTATAAATGCCATGATTTATTTATTCATGTTTCTGGAACAAACACTCAAATAAACAACTAAGAAAGATTGTGAGGGATATAGGTTTTCTGAATCTTTCCATGTCTGCAAATGTCTTTATTAAGCTCTCATACATAACTGCATATAGAACTCTAGCTTGGACTCCCCTAGTTGGATTTGAATTTTATCCTCTATGATGGATTTGGTATGTGTTTCCTATCATTTAGTTCATGTATTTTGTCTCTGCATTTTTTTCCACCTTTCCCTACCTTTTCCTGACATTCACTTACATTTCCTCTACATTCTAGAATATTATCTGAAATTCTTAGAAGCCATTTTTAATTATTATTCTTTTTATTGCTCTTCCATAATTTTAATATTTTTAATTTAAAAATATACCAATGTAAGATTTTTAAAAACTGATTTTGAGGCAGCTTTTATTCTCTGAAATATCTAAGATGTGCAAATAGATGTGAATTCAAAAGTATACTCTGGATTTAGCTTTAGTCAAGTCCTTGGTGACCATTCCCTAAGTGTTCTCACTGACATGTGTGTATACGTTGGGAGTAGGGGTAATGCAAAATAGGTTTTAATGATCCGAGGGCACTATGAGTGGGGTATTTGTCCCTCCAATTCCCAGGTTGAAGGTTGGGCCTAATGAGAGTTGTTTGGTACGTACAGGTAGATCCCTCATAAAATAGATTAGTGCCTTCCTTCTGGGGTGTGTGAGTTCTTGCTCTGTTAGTTCCCAAGAGAGCTGGTTGTTAAAAACAGCCCAGCACCACCGACCCCCCTCTCTTTTTTGTTTCTTCTCTCATCATGTGATCTCTGCACACGCCAAATCTTCTTTACCTTCTGCCTTGAGTGAAAGCAGCCTAATAGCCTTACCAGACACAGATGCCAATCTTGAACTTTTCAGTCATCAAAAATCATACGCTAAACAAACGTTTTTTTCTTTATAATTTACCTAGTTTCAGGTATTCCTTTATAGCAACACAAAATGGTCTAAGAGAGTGAATGGAAATCAGAAGTGGAAATGGAAATAACGTCTCTCTGATGTGCTCTGGCCATGAGGTGAGAGCTAGAATAATAGAGGGAATAGGAGCCATGGGAGTAAACAATTCCAATAAATCTAAAAAATGACTTTTTAATCACATTTATATTATTTTTATATCTATGAAGTGACACCCTTATAGAAAAAACTGAATCACATCACTTTATCCCTTACTCCTTCATCCCAATCCTCAAGATATCACAAAATTATGTAAATTCTGCCTACCAAAAGTTTCAATAATTTTCCATTTCTCTGCATCATCATTATTATCGTTCTGGTCAAAGCAACTTCATCTCTCACCTCGACTCATGACCATCCTTCTACCTACATTTCCTGTATCTGTTTGTACATACTTTTTTCCATCTTTAATTCATTTTCCTTGGTTGAGACAGAGAAATCTTTTTAAAATGTTAACCTATTGTCACTTCTGAAAAAAACACTAAAACTAAATCTCCCCACTTCTTTGACATATTTTGAGATAGTTATTCAGAGGGCCTGCAGACAGAAAAGAATGGCCTGCAAAGCTACCTTTTGTGAAGGAGATTCGCATCTGTAGAGAAAATAGAGTGAATTAAAGAACAAATGCAAACGGATTTTCTCTGAGAAGACCCCCTCATCTTTTGTCCAGATTTAGGAATGATTAACTGAGTCTGACACCACTAAAGGTCTGACAGGAAAACATTTACCAGAGGTACCGTCTATTCTTTCCGAGGACTGTTAGCTGTGAGTTTTCATCTGCACAAAACCACTTTTGGTCCATGATTTTCCTCCTCTTCTTCCTTCCCATAACGTGTCTTACTACCGTAACTTGTTTTATCACACTCAAAGTCCGTATTCCTTTTGTAACCCCACAATGGCATAAAAGCATTAACCATCCGGCCATTTCTTTGAGTTTTCATATTTTGTGTAACTCCTGTAAAGAAGTGTGCACATAACAAATTTGTATGCCTTTTCCCCCTGTTAATCTGTGTATTTTCAATTTGTTTTACAGACTCAAGTTATCAAAATTTCAGGGGAAAAAATTAAACTTCTTTATAATCCCTTCCTCAAAGCCTTCTGATTACTTCTTATTGTCTTTAGGATAAAGTTCAATTTTCTTGGCTCGAAGCCTACATTATGTATGTGTTCTCTGCTCCTTTATCCTATACCGTCTCCCTTTCCTTTGCCCTGTTATGTTGAGTTTCTTTCATATTCCCAAACGTGCCCTGGTCTCTGGATGCTGTGCCTAGGCTCTTGCTGTTTCCTTTACCTGGAATGTTCTTCCACCACATAATTTCTTAGCTAATATCTATTGATCCTTTAATCCTCTCCTCAAATATCACTACATCGGGGAAGTATCATCTGACTCCCTAGGCCATGTAAGGTCCTTTTGCTGTACACTTACAAAGAATGCAAAGAACACCTATAACTACTTGTTAAGTGTCTGTCCTTGCCTGTCTTGTTCACACCAAATCAATTTAGATGTCTGCAAATATTAAGCTCTCAAATATTCACTGAATGGAAGTCTGGTTTGTTATACACTTTCTGAAATTTCTATGGATAAAACAGACATAGAATGTGGTGTCTGCTTCCTTTCAGCTGAAGTACTAGCATCAGTGGAGGATGCCAGTTAGGAAGACTCTCCCACATCGATTGACATATTAGATCGGTGTTGTATCATTATTAGTTTTTATTGTTTATCATTCCTATAACATTTTTTTAAAGTGAGAGATTCTGAACCTTTAACCCATTACAAATTAACTTAACTTAATTTTGCTTTAAAGAATTTGCAGTTTCTGTTTGAATCTGTGCATCAGTCTTGACATCAAATATAAGTGTAAGTAGGAGGAAATTATAGATTGGAAAAGAGAAACTTCTTATAATCCTAAAATTGTTTACAAAATTAGGAAAATAGCAGAATGTAATCAAATATGTGCAAAGAATATTAATTTTTATGTCAAGTAATAAAATATTTGGTTGATTACCAGCACCTTTATGATGTCTTCTTCGTTCAACTATTTCTATTGAGATTTTGAAATTGTGGTAATTACTTCAAGTTTATCCAATAAATAAGAATATCTATTGAGCTGTGGAGAGTATAAGCATAGAATTTAGTTATTGTTTTAAGAAACTTAATGGTTAATATATTTATTAGAAAATACAATGATTATTTAGAAAAGTAAGTGACTTGTTTAAGACATCCTCCTTATTAAATGTGTTCTATTCTAAAATAAAAGGGGTTTTCTTCATCACCAAGAGCCCCAAGTGTACAACTTAAAAAAAAATAGATATTCTTCAGGTCTCTGGGCATGATTTTACATACTGAATATTCTTGGAAGATAGGAATCAGAACTTCACATTGTATTACAAGAGAAAAATCACATAAAAATGAAAAATAGGTGTAATTCTAAGTTTTGCTTCTAACCCACAGTCTCAAATCTAAAAAACGTTGCATATAAGAAGTTAACTTTTTACTTTCATGAAGCACTGAATTAGCATACAGTAACTTGTTTTTATATCTCAAGACAGTTTATAGTATAACATGTGCCCACAGTAGACTTTTAACCTGAAAGCTACCTACATGGAAATCGATGCTACTACACTATCTTTTCATCACTCTTCCAAGTTTTTGTGTAGGGATATTACAAATAATTCCATAACAATAATTAATGGTGAGATAATTGCCACCAAAAATCAGCCTCCTTGAAAGAGTGTATTACAGTCCTTAGAGAAGATAGTAAATATGCCTCTAGGTAACCTATGTCAGGGAATCTTAATTCTTACATTTTATTTCAAAGATTAATTTGTTGTTTGTGCATCAATTTTTACAAATTAATATGATACATTATAATGCCCTATTTATTAAAACTTTACCAGTTTTATGACAGATGGATAAGAATATACTTTTCTCTATTAATATTAGCATATACAAACACTAAATTCCTCAAGGTGTTTATAGAGAATCTCATTAGATAGATTTAGTTTCATTCTAATAAAATGCTGGGCAAATAGCAGTACAGTCATGCACTGCATAATGATGTTTAGGTCAATGAAGGACCACATATAGGACAGTGGTCCCATAAGATTATAATTCCATATTTTTACTGTACCTTTTCTATATTTAAATTTTTAGGTATACAAATATTTATCATTGTGATATAATTGCCTACAGTATTCAGTATGGTAACAAGCTGTACAAGTTTATAGCCTAGCACCAGTAGGCTATATGCCGTATAGCCTATGTGTATAGTAGGCTATACCAACTAGATTTGTGTAAGTACACTCTACGATGTTTACACAGTGATGAAATCACCTAATGATGCAGGTCTCAGAACAGATCTGTGGCATTAAGCAATGCATGACCATACTTCAAATAACGAATTTATCATGGAGAATTATTCATATACATGTATTTACATGAATAACTAATAGTATATTTATAGATAATACGTATAATATGGATATATACATGTATATGTGCAATAATGAGTGCCAAACACATATGCCATTTTATCTAAAACCAATTACTCTATCCTCTTTATAATTACATTTGTATCAGAAATACATTTATATTACATATTAGAAGTTATATTTAATGATAACTATTTTTCCAATATATTTCAAAATATTCTATTTTACTCACATAACATATACTGGTCACTTAAATTTTATAAGTAGGCAAAAAATATATATATTATATAATATTAATACTTATACAATATATTAT
Organism: Lepilemur ruficaudatus; assembly: GCA_963574885.1. Classification (NCBI taxonomy): domain Eukaryota; kingdom Metazoa; phylum Chordata; class Mammalia; order Primates; family Lepilemuridae; genus Lepilemur; species Lepilemur ruficaudatus. The sequence goes on from CAUYRT010038464.1 coordinate 84,176, forward strand.
ATATGATACCATGTAATAGTTATATAATAGATGCTATTTTATAAAGTATATTGTTACACTAAATAAAGGCAACAGTAGATATTTAAATTGTTTGCTGAATATTACAAACACTTTGTATTATGTATTTCAGGCATATATCAAAAATATTGTTTTTTAATTGAGAAAAAACAAAAAGAGAAAAATAGAGGTATACTAAACAACTTTTATGTTGTCTCCTGGAGCTTGTTAATACAGGAGGGATTTTTGGCACTCCTCATTTCTTTGCATTAGTACAAGTTTTATACAGAGGTGGATGTTATCATGAAACGTTTCAAAAAATATATTGTTATTCAATATGAAATGTCCTATTCTGAATCAAAAGTGTAGTTTATTATATCTCAAACAAGAAGCAGTGCAATTAATCAAAGTATGCGCCTAACCTATCAACACAGTTTTGCCCTCTTAATGGTAGCCTATTTATGCCAGCAGCCAAGAAGCCTGGAGGGTGAGCGACAATGAAATTGTGAAAGGTGTTTACCACAGCTTGTTGACAATTGAACATTCTTTGCAAGAAACGGTCCAAAGCCTGGAAGAAGTGGTAGGCAGTTGGTACAAAGTGTCGTGAATACAGTGGGTGACAGAGAGTTTCCAAGTCCAGCTGCTGTAGTTTGAGCAGCATTGTTTGTGTGACATGTGGTTGAGCACTGTCTTGCAAGAGGATTGGCCTGTCTCTATTGACCTGTCTTGGCTGCTTAATCATGATCATCCTCATCATTTGATCCAATTGGTTGCAGTAGACATCTACTATAATCAATTGACGAGATTTCTTGAAGCTGTAGTGGATAATACCAGCACTGGATCAACAGACACCATTAACTTTTTTGATGGATATTTGGTTCTGGACTGAGTTTTGGCACTTCATCTTTATCCAACCAATGTGCCAAACATTTGCAATTGTCAAAAAGAATCCATTTTTCATCACACCTAACAGTATGATGTAGAAATGGTTCGTTTTTATGTCACGACAGCAAAGAAAAGCAAGCTTTGAGATGATTTCTCTTCCGACGCTCCTTTAATTCAGGTGGAACCCATCTGTCCAGTTTCTTTTTTTTTTGTTTGTTTTTTGAGACAGAGTCTCGCTCTGTTGCCCGGGCTAGAGTGAGTGCCATGGCGTCGGCCTAGCTCACAGAAATCTCAAACTCCTGGGCTCAAGCAATCCTTCTGCCTCGGTCTCTCAAGTAGCTGGGACTACAGGCATGTGCCACCATGCCCGGCTAATTTTTTCTATGTATTTTTAGTTGGCCAATTAATTTCGTTCTATTTATAGTAGAGATGATGTCTCGCTCTTGCTCAGGCTGGTTTCGAACTCCTGACCTTGAGCGATCCTCCTGCTTCGGCCTCCCAGAGTGCTAGGATTACAGGTATGAGCCACTGCACCCGGCTTGTCCAGCTTCTTTACCTTACCACTATTCTTTTAATTTTCAAAGTAACAGGGCTCTAATTGTTATTTCTAAAAATATTTTGTCTTTATTTTTTGAATTTTCTATACTTAAAAAATACAATGAATTCAATTACTGTGTAAATTAACTGGCAATACTAAAAACATTTTTGGTAAATAATAAAGTAGATAAGTCACAAATCTAATGATGAATGACTTAAACATACAAACCAAAAAGTTAATTTTTGGGAGACTTTCATCTCCCAAAACTGACATGCATGAAAATGTGTTTATGATTTCAAGGGTGTTCACAAATCTCTGAGTGTCAACTGAATAAGACAAGATCTACTACATTGTAAAACACCCCTGAGTATTGGAATCAGTGTAATCTGGGTTTAATTTATATTACATTCTTGACTTTTGATTTTGAATATGTATATGGCTTTTAATGTCTTAGTGTCTCAGTTTTTAATATGTCTATTTGAAATGATAATATTGAGCATTCTGGCTGCTGTGATAATTAGTGAAAATGTATGCATATAATGTATTTGACAAATAATAGACATGTAATTAAAGGTTTTTTTTGGAAATCATTAATTAGAAATTCCTTAAAAATCTAGTTGAATTAAAATACATGTCTCATTCTCAATATAAATAACAGCATTGCAAAAATAGTGTGAAATGACATTTTTCTTACAGACTAAAATTCGATGTCAGTTTTATCTTCAAATAATATGTTGTAAGTTTTAAACATAATTTGAAACATGATCATATATAAACATAAAATACTTAAAACTGTTTGTTTTTAAAAGACCAATAATCAATTATAAATTACCATTTTGGTTTTTATGTTTCAGTCAATCATCATTAGATTTATGACTAATCTACTTCATTTTTTACCAAGAATGTTTTTAGTGCTGCCATTATTTACACAGTAATTGAATTCATAATTTCTACTTTTATCCTGCATTTAAAAATAAACTAATCCATATGTATATGTGTATATATATGCTAAATTATATGCAAATCTGTTTAACAAGTATTATTTCTAAAATTTTTGCAGCAAGATGGAATGATTTCCAAGGACTTTTTTCTAAACATAGCAAAATTTTCAATTCATATCTTCTGAGGAATTTTTTTTTCTCATAGAGAAAATGGATTACTTTTTTGTGAAAAAATTTTAAGCAACATAATCTTTACAGAATAAGTCGTAAGATAATTAAGACATCATAATTTATCTTAATTTGAATTTCAGTGAATTAATTGAAAAAAACTAAAGGAAAATCACAAATAAAGTAGATGGTTGTAAAGAGTTTTTTTGGTTTAAAATTTTTTAAAGCAGAATTTGAGTCAGATACCTCAATTTTATCGTTAGCTTTCTTTTAAAGGACTTTTTTGAATAGCTGAGTGATGAAACATAAATTAATCTATAGGAGAGTAAATCTTTCAGCTCTCAAGATACAGGGAAATTTTTTTCAATAAGTATCTACTTTGCCTCTAAAACTATCAAAATTCCAAACTAACACAATTTTAAAATCCTTGTAGAAAATATTACAAAGTAAAAGTTGCTACTCTTCCATCCAGAATGATCTCTTCCAATGTAAATAGCCACTTGCCCTCTTGTTTACAAAATGTAGATATCTATTCATATATTTCACAGTACATTATACTTTCATCTATTTAGAAATATGAGATTTAAAAAATCCTTGGAAATTGTTTACACTACATAGTTCTTTATTAAATATTATTATTCTACTTTTGTTTGAAAATGGTCATCTTGAACATTGTTTTCAAAATGTCAGTTTAACACTGTTTAAAACTTAACTAACCATGTAATTGAAAAAATAGTAATAATGAGAGGTTAGTGTATTTAGCAATTAGAGGAAAATGCTTAATTACTGAGCAAGTAAATTGTCCAAATAAAGCATCCTTAGAAAGTTAATTTACTTGTAATTGTGTAATACAAGTCAAGGATTAGATGGTTGCTAGAAATAGAAACAGCAAAATCATTATAATAGAATTAAAATATGTGTTTGTATATTAAAAAATCCTTTAGAGTATTTTTCTGCTCTATATGACTTTGAACTTTATTACTGCAGTTTTTCTTTATATGTTTGTGTGTATGTGCAGAAAATAATTTTGGTCCTTAATTGAACAAGAGTACAGTTTGGTATAACATACCATGATATAATCGTGGTAACTTAATCATTCTTTTATTTTTCAAAGGAACCAAATAAATAGGACCTGATCAAATTAAAAAGCTTCTGCACAGCCAAAGAAACTGTCATGAGAGCAAACAGACAACCTACAGAATGGGAAAAAATTTTCACAAGCTACACATCCGATAAAGGGCTGATAACTAGAATCTATTTAGAACTCAGGAAAATCAGCAAGAAAAAATCAAATAACCCTATCAAAAAGTGGGTAAAAGACATGAACAGAAACTTTTCAAAAAAAGACAGAATAATGGCCAACAAACATATGAAAAAATGCTCAACATCTCTAATCATCAGGGAAATGCAAATCAAAACCACATTGAGATATCACTTATCTCCAGTGAGAATGGACTTTATCAAAAAGTCCTAAAACAATAAATGTTGGCGTGGATGTGGAGAGATGAGAACACTCATACACTGTTGGTGGGAGTGCAAACTAGTACAACCTCTGTGGAAAGCAGCTTGGGGATACCTTAAAGCGATACAAGTAAAATGGGGTATATGTATAACATGGAGTACTATTCAACTATAAAAAACGATGGTGATATAGCACCTCCTGTATTTTCTTGGATAGAGCTGGAACCCATTCTACTAAGTGAAGTATCCCAAGAATGGAAAAATAAGCACCACATGTACTCACCAGCAAATTGGTATTAACTGATCAACACCTAAGTGGACACATAGCAATAACATTTATCGGGTGTTGGGCAGATGGGAGGAGAGAGGAGGGGATGGGTATATACATACATAGTGAGTGCGATGTGCACCATCTGGGGGATGGACACGCTTGAAGCTCTAACTCCGGGGAGGAAGAGGGGGAAAGACAACACACATAACCTAAACATTTGTACCCCCATGATATGCTGAAATTTTTAAAAAAAGAATCTACAAAAATAAATAAAACAAGGAAAAATAATGAGATACACCAATGTTTCCCCTCGGCAAAAAAGACAGAAAGAAGGAAAGAGAGAAAGAAAAAGACAAATATAGAGACAGAACAAGAGAGAGAGAGAGAGAGAAATGTTGCATCTAACTATACCAATAGAAGCAAACATAACAAACATCTAGATATAGCATCATCATAAAAAGCACAGATAGTATAGAACAAGCAGCCAGAGGACACATTTACCTTCACAAGAGCAACAGTAAAGCTGAATGCTAATTTTCAATGGGATGAGTTGAATCAATAAAACAATAGAATAATTCTTTTATCTTTAAAGTACGAAAGAAAATTTTTGCTAATCTAGACTTATCTACCAAGTAATTGTATTCTTTAAAAATTAGACAAAATAAACATACTTCAGACAAGCAAAATAAAGAGAGATAATACCAGCAGATCTTCACTAAAAGAAATTCCAGTGAAAGTTTTTCACAGAGGAGAATACTCTTCTTCAAGTATGGCAGCCGGGAAGGACAGAAAGAAAGGTAAGGGAATGGAAAGGGTGAATTATTTGGGTAAATATATATGAATATCGATGGTAAAAAGCAATAAGAGCAATGTCTTCTGGGATTTAAAATATCTGTAGAATTGAACTGCATGACAACAATAATACCAAACGTTAGGAAAGTGAATGGAGTTCTGAACTACTAGCATTATCAAGGAAGTAATCAAGATAATAAATTAAATTGTAAGGGCAAGCATGCATATTTTAATCCTTGGGTTCTACTAAAAGAATAATAAGAGAATGTGTAACTAACAAAACAATGGAGGGAAAACTTGATAAAATATTTGATTAATTCCAAACAAGTCGAGAAAGAGAAATAAAAGGGAAATCGCCTCTGTCGTCCACATTCAAGTGATACAGCGCTTCCTTGCAACAGTGTGTGCTGCCACTGCTCCTGTTCTGGGTTTTCTGCTGTCGTTGCCACACAGTTACCTTTGTGAGATATGTAGCTAATGAATAAGAAAAAATTATTTATACTTACCCTTGCAATTTTCATTCTTGATGTTCTTCATTCCCTTGCGTAGATCTGGGCTTCCATCAGCATTTTTATTTTGCTTGAAGGGCATCTTTAACCTTTCTTATAGTGCAAGTTTGCTGGTGATAAATTCTTTCAGTTTTTGTCTGAAAACATCCTTATTTCTCCTTTGTTTTTAAAGATATTTTCTACAAGTAAAATATTCTAAATTGAGAAGTCTTAATGCTTCAAAAATGTTTCTGTTCTGTCTTCTAGTGACCTTGTTTCTGATGGGAAGTCTATTGTCATCCTTCTCTTTGTTCCGCTATACATAAATTGTCTTTTTCTCTGGCTATGTTTAAGTTTCTTTCTTTCTTTTGTTTTAAGAAATTTGCTTATGAATGATCTTTTTGGCTTTCTTTATGTTTCATAAGCTTGAGGATCATTGTTTATAGTTTTCATCAAATTTGGAAAATTTTTGGCCATTAATTCTTCAAATAATTTTTTCATACCCCCCTCCTCCTCTTCTTTGGGAACTCCAGTTAGATATATATTTGGTGACTTAAACTTGTCTCACCATTCATTTCTTTTTTCTCTCTAGGTTTCATTTTTTATAATACAGGTTGAGTATCCTTTATTAAAAATGCTTGGGAATAGAACTGTTTTGAATTTTTGGATTTTTTTGGATTTTGGAATATTTGCATATACATATGAGATACACTGGGGGTGGGACTCCAGTCTAAACACAAAATTCATTTGTGTTTCATAGACACCTTGTAAACATGGCCTCAAGGTAATTTTACACAGTATTTTAAAAATAATTTTGCACGTGAAACAAAGTTTTGACTGCAACCCATTGTATGAGATCAGATGTGGAATTTTCCACTGGTGGAGTCAAGTCAATGCTCAAAAAGTTTCAGATTTTGAGGAATTTTGGATTTTGGATTTTCAGCTTAGGGATGCTCAACCTGTATTCTGTCTTCATGTTCACAGTGTTTATGTGCAATGTCTAACATTTTATTAATACCATCCTTTGCACTTTCTATGTAATATATAGTACATTTCATCTCTAGAGGTTTGGGTGTTTTTCATAATATTCATGTCTCCACTTAACCTGTTGGTTTCTCAACATACGGAATTCAGTCATATTTAACTATATTCATGTCTGTTTATTCTACTTTCTTGGTCATTTTTGATTGACTAATTTTTCTCTTGAATGCAATCTGTATTTTCCTACTTCTTTGTAAGCTTTGGTACTCTTGGGTTGGATTCCAGATGTAAATTTTCCCTTGTTGAGGGCTGGATATTTTTTGGAATCCTATAAACATTCTTGAGCTATGTTCTTGGAGGCAAGAAAGCCACACAGGGACAATGTGATCCTTTTAGAACTTGCTTTGGGGCCAGAGCAGCACTTAGTTTGGCATCATTTCCCCCAGTGTAGCCACGACCCTTCTTAGTGTTCTCACCGTTGTTCCCTGAGCCAGGTTTTCCGCTCTGGCTGGTGGAAGCAGGCACAACTCCCCGCTCTGAGAAGCCTGGGTCTGATCTCTGCTTCTCTTGGATCCTCTGCCCTTTCTCCGGGGTAGTTTCCTCCCACGTGTGTGCAGATTACCGTTTGACTAACTGAGCTGGTTTTCTGCAGATGTCCAGGTTCTCTCTGTGAAGCTCTCCCCCTCGGTGTGACCTTCTTGGAGTGAGCACATTTGTCTCTTCAACTCAGCCCACCTCCGGGGCCAACCTGTGTCCCCCTTCCCTGTGCTGGAAAATCATTTCTCTTCTGTCCCTTGGTTAACTCTGTCCTTTCTTGTCTGATGTCCAGTGTTTTGAAAACCATTGTTTAATGTATTTTTTTAAATTTTTCTCAGGCTGAAGAGTAAATACAGTCCCTGTTACTGCATCTTGACTGAAAGCAGAAGTGTCGCCATAAATAAATTGGAAAATAAAAAACAGGGAAAGTATTTAAAGTGTTTAAAGTGTATTGGTGTATCAGGGGAACAGGGCTAATATTCTTATTATGAAAAGAGTTTTTGGGACTCACGAAGTGATATTTAGCCACAAAAAGAGACAGAAACATGGGTGATGTTTATAAATAGCCTTTTTGGGGAAGTTGAAAGCCAAATGCCCAAACGGCATAGAAAAATGTTCCACCTCAGTAATGTCTGAATAAAATGTAAACACTGAAGAGATCCCATTGTTGCCCACTTCACGTTGGCAAAGATGTAAAGTGTGGTGGCACCCAGTGCTGTGGGCGTGTGGGGAAGGACGATCTGACACGGTGCTCAGGAGAGGACGATTTGCTTCCCTGATGGTCTAATTATTGTCATTAGCATTTTTCTTAATGAGAAAAAAGTCAAGTTCACAGAGTAGATACAAGGGTGAACATTAAGTCTTTGTTTATAAAATTCAATATTAAATAAAAATCTCTTATCCAAAAATAGTACCTTGAGTAAGAAGTTTTGGTATATTCATAAAATGAGATACTATGCCACTATTGAAAATGAGGATGTCTATGTACATTTTTGACATGGAAATATTTAATTATATGATAATGGATAAAAAGCCAACATCCAAATAGGATTATGGTATGACCCCATTTATAACATACGAGTATATATGTGTGTGAATGTGTATATGTGTGTATCAGAATGTGTATGCATGTATCACCATGTGTGTCTATGTGTGATTGTGTACATGTATGTGAGTATGTAAGTGTATCTGCCTTTGTGTGTGTGTGTGAGTGTATGTGATTGTGTGTATAAGTGTGTATATGTTTTATTTTCTTTATACTTTGTCTGTATTTTCCAAAATATTTTTATAATGTTAATAAACACAGAAGACCCCATCCTTATAAGAAGCCCTAACCTTAGTAATTTAGCAGGATGTAACCTTGGAGAATGATTGTGCAGTCTTGAGACCTAATTATAAGAACAAGGGATCAGTTCAAGAGTCAGAAATGTGAAGTGCAAACGATCAAAGTCAATGAGGGAACTTGTGCAAGGAACAAATGCTTACAATGGAGAAAGGGATCATAGTCCTTGCTCTCGTGGGGGCCAAACAACTTCACCCGCGTGCCCACCTCCCCTTCAGCTTAGGGATGCTCAACCTGAATTGAGCCCTGCCCTAGAGGCAGTCTGGAAGGACTCATTTGGATTTTTGGAATCACTTGGGTCCAATCCAAAACCCTTGCTCACCAGAGCCCTGCCTCTCTGGGCACATTTCTGCACTTGTCTGGGTCTCCGTGAGAAGTGCATGAGGCAATGTAAATTAGGCGCTTGGCATGGCACCGTGAGCAAGCCCTCGGTAATGAAACACCGTCATCGTTAGATACAAGGATCACAGCATCAGCTGACTTACGGTACCCGGAATTCTGTGTGGTTTCCACCAGCAGGAGCCTCCTGACTTGTAAATTATAATTTCTGTGGGTGAAGGTTTGAGCATGTGTTCTAGTGGGAAAAATTGGGCATGGGGTCCAGAGTTTGTAATTCTCTTTCCCTGCAGAGTGTGTGATCCTGAGGGCACAGAGAATGGAGTCGGGACCACACTTGGCCCCTTCTAGACACGCCCCTCATGCTGCAGCGGAGTGATCTTGTTTCTGGACCTTCCCCTGTGATGAAGATGCCCTAATTTCCACTCTATCACCCCATCCTCCCGGCCTGCTAAGAGTCACCCTTTCCTTCTGTATTGATGGGGTTTTCTAGTAATTTCATTAGACATTTCTTCCGCCCTTCACCTCTCAAACACCTGGATAGCCCAATAGCTCAATAAGCTCTTTACCCAATGGTGCCTGCTGATTTCCCGTGAAACAGAGGTCTGTGCTGGCAGAAGGGCAGGAGAGGAGACAGGAGACCTTAGCGGGGTTGTGAGCGCACTGTGTTTACCTAGACTGTGCTCTCGCCGTGACTGCCCGAGCTTGTCGATGGGACTGTACGTGCTGGCGTCCTCTCCTGTCTCTGCCGACCGGTGCTGCTCCCAGCTTGGGCGCACAGCATGGAGATAAGCACATTACAGGGAAGACCGAACCCGGCAGCATTTTCACAACACAACCCTTTTGGAGGGTTATTTACTGCGTCTTGGTACTGTTTCTGCTCAGGCATGACGACTTGATCTTGTGCAAATGGCATCTCATTAATGTGGATAAAAATGGGCTCAGCTCCCCCTGGGTTCCGAGAGATTAGCACAACAGCTCCTCTGTTAGCTGGAGCACAGAGCAGGCTGGGTGCCCGTAAATGTCTGGCAGCCGTGTTCGGCTCCTCTATTTTAAGTAGCGTAGTCCTGAGCTGGGGAGGGAACTGCTATTACATAAACCCTGTCTGTCTTATTAATTCCTGCCAATATCCCCATGAGCAGAGTGAGCGGCAAATACTGCTATGCCATTATTCCAGATGGCAGACGTGGTGTCAGTCGTTTGACATCTTTTGTATCTCAAGGTCACAATGCTCTTTGGGAGTACGGCTGGGGACAGCACCTGGGGACTCTGGTTCATTTGTGCAAGGACAGCCTCATGCTTCCCTCGTGGCATACAAAGCTGTCTCCCAAACCCTGCCACCTGCCCTTTTGGACCAGGGATGAGAAGCCCCTTGGGTTGAGTCCCAAACTCTCCTGCGTAAATCAGAAGCAAAGCGTGAGGCAGCCTCTCCCTGTGGACACAAACCATATTCTTAGTCCTGCAGAGACCGATTTTTCAAAGGTGCCATGAAGGCATCTTTGCTACATCTCGTCTACTGAGAGTGGGAGATCAGAGTAAAAATTGTCAGTAAATATCCACCCCAAACCCTTCCAGTATTTGACTATGGGGAGAGCTGCTCCTCGCCTTTCAGAACCGCTCCTGCCCCTGGAATAGTGATCAAAACATTTATGTTTCTTCTCGTGGCAGTTGCTTCCATTACTGGGCATCTGCTAGAGAGGTTTTCTTCCCCTGTTAGTTTATCCTTGGGAGCAATAAATGTAATGAGATTATGTTAATATCTTTATTGGATGAAGAAACCTTTCTTAAAAGCTAGAAACTAAATGTCCAATGAACTCTCAGAAGGATGGGGTGGGAGAAAGCATTTTCTATGTGTTCTTCATGTTGTAATTTATTTCTCTTACTTTATAAGTAGATTGCAGCAGATTATGATTAGTTTACTCTAAAATCATTCCCGGCAAAAAGGAAAGCAAGGTGCAGAGGTGATGGGATTGAAATTCGTTGACTCTGTGATGTAAGAAGATAATCAGACTCTTACCCAGAGTGATTTATGCTCAAAGGCCCTCCAGTTCCAGGCTGAGCAAAGGTACTCAGGAAATGTTAATTATGACCTGCAAGCCCTTGGCCGAGAGTGTCCCCGCAGTCAGGGGTGACGTGGGGGCAGCAAAGCGAGAACGTCTTTTCTGTCTGGAACCCCGTGGTAAGAGAAGAGGGGGTGTGGACTGCTGCGGGTGAAAGAATAAAGACAGGGGCGGCTCCCACAGACCCTCTGCCCTGCCCTGCCCGGGACACTGCTACGGTCAGTCCCATGTGAAAGTGCAGTCACCGTGAGGACAGGCCAGACAGGCACGCTGCGGCAGGTGCTGAGACAACTTGTTGGAAAAGGGACTGAAAGAAGGAATATGAGAGCACTGCTCACTGAGGATCCCAAAGGTGTCGCACCTACATAGCAGGTGTGGAGAGGACAGGAAGCAAAGGCTCTTTTCCTGCTCATGGTGATGTGAATGGTGTTGATGACCTGGGGGGCGGGGACAGGAAGGCAGAGGACGTTGTGTGTGACCTCTGTCCTGACCCAGTCAGGTTGGTGACGGTGATTGTAAGCAGGGTTGTGGGAGTGGTTGCCAAGCAGGTGCAAGGAGAGGTTTGCAAATGCTTTCTTTCTGTGGAGGATCCCTTGTGCTAGGGACGGGTGTTAAACCCCAGGAGCCTTGTAAACCGCAGGGTCAGGGTGCCTGTGGCAGGGCTGGTCACCCCACAGGACCCAGGAGACCCTGCTGGGCAGACTTTGTGGGTCAGGGTGTGACTCATAAAGACACAAATGCCTGCCTCGGTTGCAGGGCTGGAAGCTTCAGTCTTCTGGTGTCCAAGCTCTTCTCTAAGGAAAGCCACTGGGCAGCCCTGTTAAAACTCATTCCATGCAGTCATTTAGATTGAGGGTATTTCCCTGTGCAATGGGTAGGTTTGTCCTAAGCTATGAATGTCTTGTGCTTCTCTACTTTTCTATATTTTGTATCGGCTATGGGTGGGTTTATCTGGTAGCCTGGGGGAAGGTGGTTTTCCATACAGAACCTAAAAGCCTATATATGGAACAATTAATTTTGTGCCTTAACCAAATGAGCTGTCTGACCTCAACAAAGTGAAGTGGTAAATTCCTGAGGCCTTACAGGTTGATGCAATGTGTGGGGACACCTAACAGATTCAAGTTTCTTGAGTCAACATGCTGAAAGCATGTTGCTTTGACACCATCTTTACTCAGTGACCTGAGTGGCCTGTCATGATGGGTGGCCAAGCTGGCCATCTGCCCAGTCACTGGGACAGCGTCCAGGGCATCAGATCTGCCTCCACCTTCCCGTCATCTCCCAGCATCTCGTGAGAAACAAAACCTCCATCTGTCAATTGCAGCTTCACTCAGGGCTTCCCAGAGAAACAGAACCAAGAAGATACATTACAAGGAATTGGCTCATATGATTATGGAGTTTGGCAAGTCCAAACTCTGCACAGCCGATGTCTCAGTGTGAGCGTTAGGGCTGGTGGGCAGACAGGATTCTCTCTTAGCTGGGGAGGACCAGCCTTTTGTTCTATTGAGGCCTTCTGTGGAGAAGATCCACCCATATTATGGAGGACAAGCTGCTCTACACTATCAATTTAAATGTTCATCTCATCCTCAAGGGACACCCAGAGCAACGCGTGACCACGTATCTTGGCAGTCACAGCCCAGCAAAGCTGACAATAGAATGAACCATCGTTTGCACCTTCTTCGTGTGTCTCCAAAACATCCCTTTCTCCCCATTAGTCTGGCTACATCATCCCTTACCTGCCTTTCTACAACAATCTCTTAACTTACATTGTGCCTTCATTCTTACTCCTACCAATCCAGTTTGCACCGCGCCACGCTAGTGTTCTTTAAAATGCTTCACTACCTGGCCTGCCCGTGAAGTCTGCATTCCTTAGCTTGCCCTACCAATTCCACAGGACGGACTAACCATCCCTCTTTCTGCTTCCCCCAACTCTCCCAGTCTAATCACTGTACTAAATTCACAGTGACCACCTCCTCTGATCCACAGATGTTTGCTCTTATTCACGCTTTTGAGTAAGGACCTTGCTAAACTCAAGGTACACTTTCTTCTTCTTCCCCTGGCCAATTCCTGGTCATCCTCCAGGATTCAGCTGAGGCGTCTGCTTTTCTGAGAACCTTTTCTTGAGCCCACGGTCAGCTCTGGGTGTCCCTTGTATGTGTCCTGCGGCCTCCCCTGCGCCTCTCTCTACACACTCACCCTCCCGCTCAGTCTCTGTCCTGCATTAGACTCCACGCTGCACAAGGTGGGGACTGTGAGACATGAGGACTGCTGGCCTCTGCCACAGCCCTGCGCCAGCGTGAGACTGTGCACGGGACATCAGCAACCAGACGACATGGCTGCCACAACAGGAAGCACCCAGGATACTACAGGATCTGAAACCCAAATGTGTGGGTTCAAGACCCAGTGCTGGCACAGACTGGCCAGGTGACCTTGACCAGACAACTCAGAGTTCCTGAGCTTGTCTCTCCTTCTGCCCAGTGGAAACGAACGCCCCTCTCTGAAGACCCTCATGTGTGGATGGACTTAGTGGGTTTAAAAACCCTAACTAAACAATAAGGGCTAGAAAACACTTTGTAATAGCCATGTTTCCACCACACTGCAGAGACGCAGCTGGCCTGGCGGTGACGGGAGTGGGCTCTGGACTCATCCTTCTTGGGCTCAAGTCCTGACGTGGCCGCTGCTGGTGTGTGACCCTGGGCAGGTTGTTTAATTTCTCTGTGCCTCCGGTCCACATCTGGGAAATGGCTGTGAGTGCTTGAGCCGCTCCGTGTAAAGTGCAGTGGCGTGTGACAGTACTCAGAACAGTGCCTGGCGCCTATAAGCACTGTGGTTGCTGCGCTTGTTGCTGTGACCTGGTCAGTGAGGGCACACACACTGCGAAAGCCTGCCACCGCCGTTTCCTTCCTGCGTGACCTTGTTCTTACCGGCTGGGTTTCCTCTCGTGTGCGGTGGGTACCAATTCCTTGGTCTGAGATAACAGGCCTGTGGGGGCTGCTTCAACACTCACTGCCCACCCCATGAACTGAGACCATGGCCAGGCAGAGCACACATGCCAGGCAGCCTTTCAAAGCCTCCAGAGCATGAGTAGCTGCTCCTTCAAGTTCAGGGCTTCTGACCTTGGAGATGAGGCAGGCAAGGAGCTGGGCTGTGGGCTGAACAACTCAGGCGCTGAGCAGTGCTGGCAGGAGGAGCCAGAGACCACGCACCCAGGGGTGCTCTCCGGCACACAGGAGCCTCGCCTTTCCTCCTTATCCCTCTACTCACCCCCTGGGCACAAAGGGCTCCTGTGTGGTGTCCTGTGACAGCGACTCTGTAAGTCTCCCTGATGGGGCTTTGGGGAGTGGAAAATGCAGAGGTCAGCGTTGCCTGAGACCTTTATTTCCGTTTGATTACGCTCCTGCCATCTTCATGGCCGCACTCAGTCTTGCTCAGAAATGAATGTTTCCCCCCGTTTCTGTCTCTCATCTCAAGAGCCAGCTGACTCAAGCAGTTTACTCCTAGTGTATTAACTTCTTTCATTTCTGCTCATTAACGTGGCATCATTTCTTTCTCCTTCTGTCGTGGATTATCCACTCATGGGTGCCACCCCCCTCACAGTAGGTCGAACACGCAGGGAGGGATCGATTAGTGGTGATTAGTGTTATTATTTAAACAGAAAGCAATTATGGCAGATCAGGAAGTGTAGAAAGAGCTAGAAAGGTTCAGCAGGCAGCAGTTCATGAAAAGGCTTCTTGCATCTCACTGGGGCAACGCGGTGTAGCAGGATGAGATAGTATACCGCAGTCGGGGGCCCGGGGAGGATGCCGGCTCCACGGACTGCTTGTTAGATACGTCACTTTGAGCAAGTTACAAGGACTGTCTGAGGTTCCGCCTCGTCATCTATGAACTGGGAGCAGTGAGCCTGCACTCAGGTGTGGCGTGATGGTGCGTTCAGTGCCCTGCTGACTGCCGGGTAGGAGCAGGGCACAACAAATGTCCCCAGGGTCCTGCTGTCATCGGCCAGAGCTCCTAGAAGTTCCCCCACTTAGCCTCACATAGCGTGGTAGAGACGGGGTTTATGTTGGTGGACGGTGGACTCTGGGAAACGGATTCGGTCGACCGTGGCTCCCTTGCCAGGGCCGAAGTATGGCTTCAGTCGGTGACTGCCCACAAGAAACGGCTTTAGAATGGCCAGATGGAAGGAGCCGTCCACACCACATTCCCTCTCTGAGACGCTCCGCAGCGGTTCCCGGCCCCCGTGCCCCGAGAGCAGACCTTCCCTGAGGGGCGACAGCAGAGCCGGGCCGCCGGGTTGAGGACTTGGCCCTGCAGGCAGAGGTAACAGGTGCCGCTGCCACGACTGGTGAACACGTGACCCTAGTTCCAAATGCTCATCTGCGTGCTGCTCATTTGCTTACCAAGTCAAGGACCAAATGCCTGTTTTGCACACGATGGGGTGTTTACTCAGGATTCTTTGGATTTTAATTTTAAGGGCATCTCCTGTGGAAATAATCAAGTTCTGCTACAAAGTTCTGTGGATGATTCTTACGGGTTCCAATTTTATTTAGAGTGGTGGCTGTGACTCTTAAAAGTAGTATTTTATAACCTCTAAGTTTACTCAGTTTGGTAGACATTTAGAAACTGCTACCTTGTGTTGTAAATTTATTAAACTAGAGCGCCACACGGGGTACACTCTAATGCTGTCTTGTTGACTTTAAAAAAATGTTACTCACTCATTTATGACTTAGTTTGTTCATTGTGTATCTACTTAGCATATGACACACACCAGGCACTGCGCTACCCCTAAAAACGCTAAGTGAGTAAGGAGTGGACACTGCCCTCAGGTAGTGTCTAGGAGTGACGGAGACAATTCTCATAGACACAGTCCCGACGCCGTGGAAGCCTGTGGGGACTGTGGTGCCGGGAGGGTGGTTTCAGTGCAGGGTCTATAACTTACTTGCCGCTGGCAGATGAGGAGGAGCAGGACAGCCAGGCTCCCTCAACATGATAGATAATATTTATTTAAAATCACACACATTTTTTTATGTATTATATGTGAACTATATTTATTTAGGGCTTGGACTTTGAGTTTTAATTTTTAAAATTAGTTTTAAAACCACCACAAAATATGGTTTAAAAAACATTACGGATGTCACAGAGTAAACTGGGAAAGTCCCCTCTCAGGTCCCCTGACATTCCTAATTGCCATCCGTATGTGCCCGCACAGCCACGCACAAACACGCGTCTTTCCTGAGAGGGATCGTGCGATGCAATGGGTTTAACCTCCCCTTGAACAAAGCCTGCACGTTTCTCCATGTCTGTACATCCAGGCACCCTCGGCTCTTTTATCTGGCTGACAACGCCTTTATGAAATTGCGAGGCTACTATAGTGTATGCCTTTTTTTTAAGGTGGAATTCACATTACATAAAATTAGCCATTTGAAATTGAACAATTCAGTGGCATTTAGTACATTCATAATATTGCACACGCAACATCTCTACCTAGTTCCAAAACATTTTGATCCCTTGTCAACCTAAAATGACACGAGTGACAAATATCTCCAAATCTGTTGCATTTATTTGGGAAAGGGAAAAGAGGATTATAATCCCTGAGGCACGTAACACCAAACCACAAGTGCATCCAGCGAGGGCAGGGCAAAGGGAAGTTTCTGTTGGCAAGAGGGAGAAGTTCCCGTGAGCTGTTTAGAAACAGCATTCATTGGTTCCAGAGGCTCAAAGCCAGAGCTGTCAGTGCGCCGGTGGAGATGCCGTTACTGGGCAAGCGTTCTTTCGAGAGCATCTTATCTGAATTCCTGCAGCCCTGAAGAACGTCCAGTGGTAAACCTCCTCGTACAAATGCAGGAGCGTGTGTGAATCATGCAGGCAGGCCAAGGCAGATGTGTGGAGGATGTGAAGGGACTTCTTGTGGGTTTTTAGAAAGTCCTTGGAAACAATTCTTATCTCAGAAATGCAAGCATGAGCCCTTCTTGTCTTCCTGGCCCTATTTTGTCTGTGTATGAAAAAAGTGATTTCATCCTGGTATCTACAACTTTCACATCACCCCCGCTAGAAAATCTCATGTCCGCAGTTACTCCCCATTCTCCCCTCCCCGGAGCTTGTGCTCACCACCGATCTGTTCTCTGTCTCCGGGGATTTGCCTGCTCTGGATATTTCTTTCACTTGAGTGGAATCTGCTGTGTATGACCTTTCGGGTCTGGCTTCTTTCAGTTAGCACAAGGTTTCTGAGATCGTTTATGTTGTGGCATGCGTCGGTACTATATTTCTTTTTATGATTGAACACCAGTCCATTGTATGTGCATTGTGTATGTGTTTCCTGGAGCTGCCATAAACTGGTGCCTTAAACAACAGAAATCTATTGTCTCATGCTTTTGGAGGCCAGAAGTTCAAAATCAAGGTGTGGGCAGGGTTGGTTTCCTCTGAGGGCTGTGAGGGAGGGTCTGTTCCAGGCCCCTCTCCAGCTCCTGGTGGTCTGCGGGAAATGGCGTTGGGCAGCAGAGCTGTGATGTGCACATCTCCTCGTGCCCGTGTCTGCTGTCTCCAAACTCCCTCGTTAGCAAGGACATCAGTCTTATTGGCTTAGAGGTCCACCTAGTCCAGTATGACCTCATCTTAGCCGATTACATCAGAAATGACCCAATTTCAAGAGAAGGTCACATTTAGGGTACCAGGGCCTAGGACTCCGACATATCAGTGTTTTTGAGGAGGAGCACAGGTCAGGCAGTTCACAACCCACCCCCCCAATCCCTCTAATGTTTCCTGAATAAGCCTCTGTTGTAACACAGTGCTGCAATCTAGGCATTTTATTTTTACCTGTGATATATTATGAACAGAAGATTGATGACTGTGTCTTATTCATGTTTGCATTGCCAGTAAATGTTAGAGTACCTGATATTTCAACATCAAAAATTATTCATTTTAATTAGAAGGCTCAAGAGACAAGCAGGGATACAATGATATAAATCATGTTCTCTTGCTCTACTTGGCGGGTTCTGACAAACGCTAAGATCGTGGCCTGCCTGCGTTTCTGATGGCGCTGGCTCAGAGGGGGCTGGCAAGGTTTGGGGTGAGGATACTTCATCCTTCCCTGAAAACCTGTGCGGAGGCCACTGGCAGGAGGATCTGAGGACCCCCACAGTGGGAGCTCTTCCCCAGAGAGGGGAGAGCGAATCCTGCTTTTCCAGCTCAGACTGACCAACCTCGCCCAGTGCATAGTCGTCATGGGGGTCAGACCCTGCTGAGAGCCGCATGGTGTCTGTCTCTCGATTTTTTCCATCTGATACAGCCTGAACCAATTCTTGCTCGAACCCTTTGGAGGACGTGGCCGATGGTGAAAGCAAACATAAAAGGTCTGATTGCACTGTCAGGTATCCCTACTTTGAACCAGAAAGTCTGATGTTTCAGATTTCTGCCTACAAAATGAAATTGAAAAAGAAAAAAAAAACTAGAGAGAGGCATGTTCCTTCTTATTGTAACTAACTTTTTGTTTCTTCGTAATTCCTGATTGATACTTGATAACAGATATTTGGAATATTCAACTTTAATAGCTCCTTCTATTTAATGATCTCATAATAAATATTTGTGAAGATAATATGTAAGGGGCCCTGCTGTCCTTTCACAGGTGACGACTCCTTTATTATAAACGGTAGTTTTACCCTGGAGCTGCATTTGTATATTCAGGTGCTAACATTGCGCACTCTGTTTGACATGTCAAATGCTCTTCTGCCCTGCCAGTGAAGAGGACAGCTCTACCAAAAGATCCTTTCTCCCTAATGCTTGCCTGGGTGCTGCCAGCTAGCTGAGGGTAACCCTGGAAGAGGAGATACAATTTTTCTTCCAGTCTCTTAGAGAACATCCTGCCGCTTTGACCTCAGAAGCTTCCAAAACATCGGAGGAGAAGGTGGCCGGTGGGAGCAGAAGAGCTCTGTGCAGGTGACCAGCAGAAAAAGACTGAAGCTCCACATGAGGTTAAGAATAAACGAAACTGAACCAAACACTGAGCCTGCGTAGGGTGGCTGTGTCTCGCAGTCCGGTCTTAGTCGTGAACACACGTGACTCCTTCTCCCTCCATTCCCAGAAATACTCGAAGGACCTGAGGTTCTGCCAGTGCCTCTGAGCCACAGTGGCTGAGAAGGCGGCTTCGCCTGGACCCAGGGAACGTCTGGCATGCTATCAGCTGGGTGATTTCATAGACGTTCTACAGTTCTAGCCATTGTGGGCGTAATTTCTCTTTCTATTTCAGTTGTAATTGGTTATTATTGATAAAAACAGAGCCATTGATTTCCGTATGTTTATATTTTATACAGCACGCTTACTGAACTATCATTTCCCAGCCTTCTCGGCACAGAGAAAACATTGTGCTTAATGAATAGAGCTTTTCTGTTCTTCTAATTCTCTTAGTGGCTATGCCTGACTTTATATATCTGTCTAACCATAGCTAGTTATTGATTATTTCTGCCCTGGCTGTTGTCTTATCGATCAACTATGCAGTCGCACAGGCCGGCAGCCTCCCTTGTGAGGGGTTCAGTAGAGACACTGGCGATTCAGGAAGCAGGGAGTGTCCAAGAAGTGTGCCTGGGAGCAGGGCAGGCAGGTTCCCCCACAGGTCCTGGGACAGGAAGGCACAGCTGAGTGCCTTTAATTGCATGGCGACCACCTCATTACGGACACAAGTGAGGCA
Source organism: Lepilemur ruficaudatus (assembly GCA_963574885.1). Lineage (NCBI taxonomy): Eukaryota > Metazoa > Chordata > Mammalia > Primates > Lepilemuridae > Lepilemur > Lepilemur ruficaudatus. The sequence continues at coordinate 103,647 of CAUYRT010038464.1, forward strand.
GAAGAAACCTCACAGGGTGCTGTGATTTTATTTATTCCAGCTACGGGCAAGAGCTGAGGGTCGTGCCGGCAGCAGCAGGCAGGGCTGGGATGTGGACAGTGTGGGACATGAGAATGTGCACAGGGCCATGGGTGCAGGGGCTGGGGCAGAGGTGGGGCGCAGGTGCCGTGCAGGTGGGGGGGGAGTGCACTGACTGGGTGGGTGCAGGGGTGCAGCCTGCAGTCCAGGCTTGGTCCTGGGCTCCTGGGCACCCACCTATGTCTCAAAGACAGAGAACCAACTAGATTTAATTCTCTACTTTACACTAGGCATTGCTTTTATTAAATCTTGTGATCAATAGTGTAAACACAAAAGGAGTTTTGATGGTCCTTACCCCAATTTCCACAATGCTTGTTATTTGAAATGAAACAGAACCTTAAAAGCATGTGTTTTAATGGTGAATTTCTATGTACTGTAATTATCAGAAAATGGCAGGGTTTTCCCAATTTATTGAGAAAATCATTTGGCTTTTGTCGTTTAATCCCTTAATAATGAGAATAATATTTATAAGCTTTCTAACATTAAACCCTATTTCAATTCCTGCAATAAGTGCCATGTAGACAAATGGATTATTATTTTTTTTATATACAGCTGGATTCAGTTTGCTAATATTTTATTTAAAAGATATTGAAACAGTGTTCAGAGTGAATTTGACTTGTAATATTTTTTCCTTTTTTGTTTGCTTTTTGTTTCTTCATGTACTGTTTTTGTTTGGCTGGAGTGTCAAGGGATGGGGTTGGGGAAAGGTTGGGGAACATACTTCCTTCCTATGATCTGGGAAAATTTGTACAAGGTGAGAAATTTGGTAGAACTGTCCTGTAAAGCCTTGTGAGCCTGGTCCTTTTCCTCTGTAGGACGATTTTTAATGGATGCCTCAATTTATTTGCTAGTTCTAATGTTATTCAGACTTTTCTCTAGAGTCAGTTTTGCTAAGTTACAGTTTCCTGGGATTTCTCCATTTTGTTTGTTTTTAAATTTATTGGCGAGATGTCATTGTTCATGTTGTGTTTTTATCTGTGTGGTATCTGTATTTACGTCTGCTTTCCTTCCTAATATTGCTTATTTTCTTGATCAATTTTACGAGATGCTTGTCTATTTTATTAACCTTTTCAAAGTAACAACTTTTGACTCTGTCTTCTCTATTGAATATTTATTTAATTGATTTCTGCTTCCTTTTTCATTATCTCATTACATTTGCTTTATTTGGGCCTATTCAGTGATTTACTGTCTAACTTTTTAAGCTGGAGGTTTAATTCATTAATATGCAGAGTTCCGTCTTTTTAATAAAAGAGTGTCAGGCTAAAATATTCCCTTCAAGTGTTAGTTTATTAGCACCTCACAGGTTTTAATGTAGTACTTTCATTCTCATTCATTTCTAAACATGCCTAAATTTCCATTTTAACTTCTTCTTGGACCCATGACTAAGTTAAAAGTGGGTCTTTTGTTTTCCAAGTATGTAGGGGTCTTTTACTTTTCTTTCTCCTACTGATGTCTGACTTAATTACATCTTGGTCACACCGTGACTGGGAACGACCCCCTAAGGAGACAGACAAAGAGTGTATGGACACATGTACCTCACACATGTGATTCATTAACCCAAACCCCACCCTGCTGTTCAAGACTCCTTTCCTCACTGGCCCAACAGAGTCCCCTCCAACCCCCCACCCCCGACCTGCCCTGCAGGTGGAATTACCTCTGGACACCCATTCCGGGTCCCTGCTCCCCTACGGCCCTACACAAACCATGTGGTTGTTTCACTTCTAACATCCTTCTATCACGGTGATTGTATTACTGGGTTGTAAACTCCAGAAGGGTATAAACTACGATTTCAAGTTCTTAGAAACGGGTGTGTTACTGGTGCCTATAAATGCTTACATAGGTGAACCTCAGCTACTCAGAGCTTCCAACTGGAAAATACTAAAAAGGGTGATGCTATCTCAGCAGCACCAAGGAGCAGGGAGATCTGCACAGTTACGATCTGAGCGTCGCACCCGCTCGGCACAGTATTGAAGTGTGGAGAGCACTGGTTTAATCTGCTGTATTTCGTATGTGTTCATATAAATCCATAGGCTCTGGGTGGGTGCTTCATAAATTATTGTTCTTACCTCTATGTGCTTAACCCTCCGTTAATATTTTGTTCAACATACGTAACAGTAAAACTGGCTGGTTATGACGCTCACGTTCCAGTGAGTCTCTTTCTCATGAATAAGTACTTCCCGTATTGTGTGGAGTAGGGTTTTAATGGAAATGTTAATACCCTGCTTTATATGCACTAAGAAATTTGATGTTTGAAAGCTCTTGAATTTCTCTTTCAAGTGAAATTCTCCTGGTAATAGATTCAGATCTGGAATTTTATCACTTTTCTTTCTTTTTGCTTCTTCTCTTTATGTCATTTCCGAATTCCTTCATTCTTTTTTCTGTTATATGGCAAGTTCTCAATATCTACCTGTAAGGGAGCACACCGATGTTTCCTGTAGAGGGGGCCCGGCCCTGGACAACCAGCTAGCTGGGTAATATCTGTGGGCTGTGCCGCTTTTTAAGTCTCTTTTTTCATTTGTGCCTTTTAAATATTTCTGGTGGCTGTCTGCGCTCCACGGACATCCTGCCTTGGGGTTTGCTGTAATGTCTGCTGAAGGGGAAATTTTGTTCTTTTCCATGAATATGCTATGTGTTCTAAGCATTAGGATTATAGACACCTTTAAAATACAGTGTCATTTTTAAGCATAACGGCAGGCTTAGCAGGTTCACTTTCAAAGATCAGGAGTCGAGTTACTTTCTTTTTGCACCTTCCAGCACAATTTTATTTGTTATCCTTCTTGAGACTAAATACATAAAACAAACAAACAAAAAAAACTAGGGACACTGATCTACAGGAGCACAAAAAAAAGAAAAATTAGCTGGAGACCAAATATAAGTTAAATTACTTAACGTTGTTATTTAGACTTTTTCCCTGAGAACTGGAACTATGAAAATGTAAGTAATAGTTTAATTAAGAGTGAGGAAAATAAAACTTTACTCAAAAAGTGGCAATGGATAATTATAATTTGAACTTCAGTTTCATAGACTCATCAGTAAAAGGCAGAGAACAGAGGGCCAGGCAGAGATTTATAGACACTGGCAGGAGCAGATGGGCACAGACTAGGAATACACAGCTCTGTCTCCAAGGAGAAGCCAGGCTAGAACGGGGAAGAAGGTCACCCTCCCGGGAGGAAAAGAGTTGCTGCCTCTCACTCTGCCCTGGCCTGGCCCCAGCTGTCTCTGTCCAAGCAGAGACACTGCAGGAAGAGAGGGGTCCACATGTTCTCCGCACTCTTTACTTTCCAGTGAATCTAAAATTATTCCAAAATAAAAAGTTTATTTAATTTCAAAAAAGCATACAGTGTTTAAAACACTTAGCATAGTTTGCAATACAGCAAGCACTCAATAAATATTAGTTGTCCTTAGAAATAAATTAAAAACCACATTGGATGGGTTACCAGCTTGCTGTAATTTTGAGTTGGAGAGGCGTGTTGCCCCCCTCCCCCCCAAGGGTCTCTAAGGCCATGATGAGGCACACGGGAGGGGCTTCCCTGAAAGGTTTTGAGTGCAGATGTGGCGAGTCTACATTTTAGACAGACAGTTCCAGTGGCAGTTTATAGATGGCAGTGGAGGGCAGGATCTATGTGAGGCTAACGTGACGTAGTAGGAACATCTCACTTAAAGCCGTGGCTGTGGCATTAGGCTGGGAAAGAGAAAGCTGGTGGGAGGCAGCTGGCAAGGACAAGTGACGGGACTTGGAAACCAGGTTCAGGACAAAGAGGGGGCAGAGGTTGGGCAACACCCTCCTCCTGCGCCCGGACGGGGTCAAACTGCTCACCCGGTGGGGAGAAGAGTAGCCCTCACTACGGGGACAGCTGTGGCATTTGGTGTCCTTGAGGTCAGAGGAACATTCACGTGAGAGCCTCGCACCCAGGTCCAGGGCGAAGGAAGGGCTGAGGCTGCAAGACCCGCTGCTCCTTGCCAGGGTGAAGACTGACAAGGAGTTCAAGCCCCAACTCGGGGAAGAGGGTATCTGACGCGGTTGGGGGTGTAGAGGAAAAGGAGCCAGAAGAAGCGAGTGAGGAAGAGCCATTCAGAGAGCAAGGCTGAGACCTGGGACGCGGCACTGGGGCGCCAAGGAGGCAGCATCCGCAGGTGTCTGCTGCTGCTGGTGGCCGACTCAGGGGTTCCCGGGTGGTTTCTGATGTAAGAGACTCATCTGATGACATTTTAATGGCCAGACAGTTCTGTTTGTAGGTCACTTCCCAGGTGAGAGAAGATAGGATGGATCCACCAAGCCTCCCATCTAGACCAGAAGGCAGCCTTTCACTTGAGACTGCTTTCTTCTCGTGGGTGACCCTCAATCTGACACCAAAAGATGCAAACTGTGTCTTGCTGTTCCCAAGGCTGTATTTATACAGGTCCCCATCTGTCCTTGGGACCAATCTTATCACCCATGTACAGGCATGGCCAGGCCAGTGGGGGGAAGGGAGGCCTGGGATGGCGGGATGGGGCCGCGGTTCCATGCTGCCCTTGCAGTGGACAGCAGGGAAGGGTGGTGCAGGCGCCACCGGCGTGATGGCCAGGTGGCTGCCAGTCCAGGAGGTCCAGTCCATAAGCCAGCCCCGGATTAAAGGATTGCTGCTCCTAGAACCCAACCTGGAAGTCGTATGAGGCTGGTGGGAACAGCGGGGAATGGGATCTGCCGGTGGTGGGGCTCTGGAGAGAGCCTCCAGCTCCAGGGCTGCAGCAGGGAGCCAGCAGTGCAGGAGGCCATCGAATTTAAACTTCCCAGCCTGGGACCTTGCCCTGCCAGGAGAGCAGGCAAAACTTAAGGAGTGAGAACTTAAGTGCCCCGCCTTGTCACTTTTCTGATAAATCTCATTTGCAGACAATCCAGTGGGAGTCCTGCAGGCTGAGAGTCTGACATCTTTCTCCCAGGACTGACTCCAGACATGGGGAACAAGGAGGGTTAACCTGCCGTAGGGACCCAGCTGCCCGACGCTGGGTCTGTTTCAGTCCAGCTGTTTGGGTCATTGTGAGGGACCACGCTGGACTGGTACTGCTGCAGCCGCTGAGCGTGGCCATGGCCGAGAAGCCGCCACCCAGGTCAGGTCCTGGGGTTTGGGTGCTGACCTTCTGCCAGTGTGCTCCAGTTCAGAGCCCAGCAATTCAAACTGCGTTTGTCTGAGCGACAGAAACGGGGTTTCTAGGAAATTAGTGGCAGCCGAGCGTGCAGACCTAAGGGCAGCAGTTGACCTACTTTATTCCATTTAAATGTGTCTGAGCTTTTTATCACACTATACAAATGAGGAGTTGGGAAGTTTTCTGTGTTTAAATTACCCAATTCCTCTTTTCCTTTTGTCTTTTCAGACATAAGGTCTTTCCCCACTGCTGTCTTTGAGTTTCATCTCCAATCATCCTGTTGTAATCGCACAGCTCACACAACGGAAAGCTTCCATAGGACTCCAGGGAATTTCCGTACATCTCTTCAAGTGCAAATTTAAAAGAAAACAACCTGATTCCTGGCTATTACAGTTGCGTAAGTAGCCAATCTTATTCACCTTCAATGAGAGAGTCAAAGTTGCTAAATGAGTTCAACCAGAGCAGAATGATCCAAAATGGAAAAGAAAAAAAACCCAACCCAGCTCTTCCTGGGTGCTCAAAATAATGGCTAAACAGCCAGCTTGGAGAAAAGGGACAAAGTGGGATTGTTTTCTTCTGCCTAATTGCAGGCAGCATCCTGTCTGCACCCACGCGGGACTGCAGAGAACGGGAAATATGAACGCAAGGGGGGTTTGTGCCTTTTGCTCCTTTCTAGGTGGGCACCCGACTTTCTCCCTGATGCCACGGGCCTGGGTTTGGAGAATGTCTGTTGGTGGCTGCTGCGTTTCCCACGCCGGCTGTTGTTCTGTGCCGGCTGATTCCGATAGCACATTAGGCAGTGCCGCCAGCTCCTCACGTTTGCGGTGCTGCCTCTTTACTCCAAAGCTGCTGCCAAAAACAGAAGGAGGTCAGCACGTCCTTTTCCCCAGTGAAATGATGAGAATTTCTAAACAGAACCTCCCCAACCCTGGCTTCAACTGCCATGTGTGTGCACACGCACTTAAATTTAGATACTAATAAAAAAAACTCAATGAATTCTAGATAGATATCTTGTTCTAGAAACACATTGTTTGCATTACTGGGATATGATATGTTGGGTGGGAAGAGGCGGAGCGTGGGCCGTGCAGGAGAGAGGAGGGCATCGCAGCCCACCTCCTACCCCTGGTGGGATCAGACGTGGTCTCCCATCCTGCAGCAATTTCGTAAATTGCTAAGATATTAAAAAGTCGATAATCTTGATGACCAAGAGTTTTCAATACAGTGTTTGTTTTTGAGATGCCTAATATAATTTTTCTTGGTTTATAATGGTTTATTTGCTTCTCCTATCCCATTACTGTATAATGAACTAACAATTTTGCCACATTATAAATGTCATTATGGGGGGATTTAGACAGTAAAAGCACGCAGCAGGGAGATGAGCGGATTCATTTTCGTTTTGGCTTGAGCGTTCTATTTGAGTCTCTGTTATTTCCTTCAGATTGGAGAGAACATTGAATTTAGAAAGCAACTATTTGCTTCAGTGACTTCAAACATTTCTTTGTAACCAATTTTACGTGCAGTTCCAGGCTTAATACAAAGTATTAAATTCTGTATGTGATCCCGTCCTACTACTTTCGTGTGTGTGTGTTTTTATCGTAAATATCTCAAGACATAAAAAGAAGTGTGAATAATGACGATGTAATTTATATTCTTTGTGATTAGAACTTCATTAGTTAAACCGAGGCACTGTCTTGGAAATCCATTCTAGATATTCCTATAAATTATATGTCACATTTAAAATAGATACTTAAAATAATTACAAGAGTATTATGATATTGGATCAAAAATTGAGAGGGGAGGCATGATTTGGAATGGCTCTTCATTTCTCTTCCACATTTAAGTGTTGTTGAGATTTTAAAAAGCTTTCCCCCCCCCCCATTTATAGACTCCACCTCCTTCAAAACACTTGTAATCTGTACTTCAACTTAAAATCCGGCTACTCTGTAGGCTAAGTAACATATGGAATCATTTGTTTATTATTTGTTATTAAACAAATAATCATTTGTTTATTTTTGTTTGACTGTTTCTCATTGACCTTGACCAGTCCTTAGTTAAACCATCAAGGTGAAGGAAAGAGAAGGATTTTAAAAGGATAACAATTTTTCATGTTTAAAGAAGAAAACATTTAACTGTTTCTATTCTACCCAGGAACAAAACCGAAGCCTCCCCCTGCTTTCGCTCAGGCACAGTGTCATTCGTCTTTCAGAAAGCAGCGGCAGAGCTCAGTGGGAAAACCTATGTGTGTTCTCACGTCAGACACCTACGCATTTTAATCTTCTGTCATTATTTCACACGGCAGTTTTTGACATTTGCATAAAAATACTCTGTGCATTCCAGGTACTATTAGGCGTTTAGCAGTGGGTTACATAGTTTGAATGGGGAAGAGCCCTGCATGCAACATGAATCAGTAGAAAGACCAAAATTGGTTAATATATAAATTTCTATTACAGATTGAGCATCCCAAATCCCAAAATAGGAAATATGAAACACATGCTGTCCCGAGCAGTGCAGGTGAGGGATACTACACCTGTGTGAATAAACAACTTATTTCCATCTATAAGTGGTTGGATCCAGCCTTGTAAATAGTGAAAGTTTTATTTGTGGTAACTACATTTAGTGTTTCTGGTCAAGTTTATGGTTTTGTTGGTTTGACTTCATACGGGCATGGAGGTTGCCATTAGATGATTACTTATAATGTTTTATTATACTGAAATCATAGATTGTAGAGATAGAGAGACTTTGGAAATTATCGTGTCCAACTCACTCACGTAACAAGCTGACGACAGAGAGGAAGAATGACTTGCTTAGCATCACGCAGCCCGTCCGCGTGAGAGGCAACTGCGACTCTTTCCGCTGTGCCGTTGCAAGGAGGAAGGTAGGCTGAGGAGGGCTGGGCCAGGCCAGAGGAGCTGCCTGCGTGATCACGCCGGTGCCAGGGAGCTGTCGGGAGGCAGGGGTCATTCACGGGGGTGACAGGTCGCTCGTGACTGTGCAGACCAACACTCAAGGACTGGAAGGTTCCCACCAGCCCACACCATTTCCTGGTACTGTGAATGTGGACTTCATGATGTCACGCTGGGAACGGGAGGGCCAAGGGACTGACGTACTATCTTCAGCTGTCCCCTCGGTGACGATAGAAAAAAGGGAACGACATTTCCTATAACCTGAGTGTTGGAGATTGCATGACGTTGCCTGTGAGTCGTCTCGCTGGGGAGGTCTTTGCCTGTTGGCCAGATGCTTATGGATTTGGAATGGGGGTTGAATAAGCAGAATCTCATGAAACGATTGGTCAAATCAGTTCTGCCCCTGGCCTACCTGGTATGTTGTTGACACCACTGTCCTCTCAGTTACCCAGGTAGGAGCCCTCACTCCTTCTCCTCCCTGCACTTCATCCTTTATGTAGCTTACAAATCACTGGATTCACTTTTTCCATTTCTATTTTCTTCACCTATTCGAAATCCTGAAGAACTTTTGCTTTGGTTCCTTCAATACACACCTCTGGAAGGTATGTTGACAGGCTCACATGTACCATAACTTCTGGTGTTCACATTCTTGTATAGCTCCCTCCCACTTCAGCTCTGGGTATTGTTATGTGACATATTTATAGCCAGTGGGACGTGAGCAAGTTTGATGCAAGAGGAGTCTCGATAAACACTTACTCACTGGGACTTGTCCTCTTGAAGCTCTGCTTTTTTGGAATTTAGCTGCCATGCTGGAAGGAAGCCCAAGTGCCCACATGAAAAGGTCCAGGTGGAGGAACATGGAGGCCCCAGGCTGACACAGCTGCGCTCCCAGCAGGTGGCCAAGAATCACAACCATGAGCCGTGGACCATCTTGAATGTTCCATCCTGGTTAAGCCTCCAAGTACCTATAGTCCCTGTTGAAATTGTTTGGAGCAGAAAACCTTCCCAGCTAAGCTCAACCAGTTACAAAATTATGAGATTTGGTAAATGTTCAGTTTTTTTGTTTTGTTTTTTTCTTTTTGGTTGTTGTCATCTCAGCCACTGAGATGTGGAGAGGTTTCCTGTGTAGCAACTGAGAACTGAGACATCCTGCTTGTTATTTTTCTTCATTTTCTTGCCCCCTCACTTCTGGAAGTCATCCACCCTCTTCATGTTGTCTCCACTCGCTGCTCCTCGTGCACCCCACTCTTCTGGCTGATTGGGATGCTCACCATTCTCCGTCCTGCTCTCCGCCTCTCCCCACCCTCTCTTCTGCTGGCAGCGGCTCCTCCCAAGTTCCCAACTGGTGCTTCCTAGGAGCCAATCAAGCTCTCAAAGGCCTGGAGCTCCATAGCCCCAGAGGCTGGGTATCCTCCTCTCCACAGTGCCCCTCACTGCCCTCTGCACTGCCATGCGTGGCTCTGCCTTCTCCTCTCCTCCCGGGCTAACTCCCAGAGTGCCATTCCTGGTCCTCCACAACGCCTGGCGCATGCTGAACACATGTTCTGAGTTGAATTCTCTACATTGCATAGGTTAGAACACGGTGCTCTTGTGCCAGCGTCACACTGAGTCTGACATGCAATGAGCCACGCAGGAAATCACAGGTAGAGCTCGAATCATTGAACTTAGAACACAAAGAGCGAAGGGGCAAGGTAACACCAATCTTCATACACCGTGGAACCATTTATAACACTGGTGTTTAAAAAACAGGATTGACAGTTTAGTCAGTATGTCGTTTCATGCTTTTTGCGATGTGGAAGGGCTATGTTTTTGAGGATGTGACTGAATCCTACCAAATATGCTCTAGGGATAAAGGGATGTATTTAGACAGGTAGGCAGAGGCAGATGAGAGAGACGGGGAAGACAGACGGATAGACCCTTGGTGTAACTTAGTGAGGACTACTGTTTGGAGCAGTACACTTACAGGCTGAATGAAAAATGAACTCATCCCTACACATCAAGGATGAGGGCCAGGGATAATGCGATATTGTTTCCCAGCAGAGGACATCCGAAACCGGAGGGAAGATGAGTTTCTGAGTGTATCCTAAGCCTGATTCATGACAATAGACTTTGACGAGACTCCACTGTGCTGTGGTCACTGTCGCCGGGCAGTGCGGGGTCCAGGGCCTGGGCTGTCAGAGCGCTGGGGGTCCAGGGTGACTTGTGCGCTGGTGGTGAATTAGGACTGCCTTCAGCGCCTCTCATTGCTCCCTTCCCATGCTTTGCAGCCAGGTAGAATTTCAAAGAAAATTAAAATACAGGACGGATGAGGACCCCGCTGGGAAAGGAAACGTGAGTGCATCTTCCCCTACCCGCTTCCAGCCGCTGCTACCGTGGCTCTGTCTTCCCGCCTCCGGAGAGCCACTTGTCAGCCCCGGCCCCAGCCGCTCCCTCCCTCCACCATGTAACTGGGCCTTTCTTCTGCCCTCGCTCCTGGCGAGCTGAGTTTCAAATGGGTTTTTAGCTTAGGCAAAAAATAAAGTATGGAGAGGCTAACTACTTTTAAAACAACTATGTTTGTAAGGATTTTTAAAAACAAATCCTTGAGCAAAACCTGTTATCAGTGCACCTTTAATGACCATCGTATAATTTAGAAAGACACAGAATAATTTCAAGTTTTATTTGACGTTATGAAGTGACTAGGCATTACCCCGACTGTAACAATAATGACAGCAATTCTCTGGCATTATCAAACAGATAAGGCACACACCTGTGAATCAAGGCGACGAGAGAGTCACAAGTAGGTGGGATGGATTTTTAACAGGATTTTGAGGTCAAATAGCAGTAAGATCTTCAAGGAAATAAGAATCTAACACATGAAATGATTAAACATATGCAGTGGCTGAGGAGTTTAATATAGGAAACAGTTTTAGTTGCCCTTGAGTTTGAGTTTTCTAGACCTAAAGTGGATTATTTCTTTCCACTATTAAGCCCGTAGTGAATTCCGAAATGCTTTCCATTCCTCTCAATTACTGCACACTTTTCAAATGTGTTAGGTTAGTGGGCCGGGTCGGCTTTCACAGAGTTCACAGGACCTTCCTCACTTTGGACCGGGACCAGGAGCTCGTTAGAGTCTCCTACGAATGCCTGCTAATCAGCTTATCAATAAAATATGTCTCGGAAAATCACATTAAAATGCCATCTACGTAAATACAGCCACGTACTTAGTGATATCTGACATTACAAGCAATATTTTCCACGCAGACAAAACGGTTGTTTTAAACACTGAGTAATCTTCAATTTTGGAGAAGTAATAAAGAAAATGTGTTGAAAATCTCAGTTGCTCACCGTTCTTGGCAGTGAAAGGTAACAACACGTGTGCTGAGGGTCTCGGTTGCTCGCTGTTCCTGGCCAACTGCGTGGCCAAGCCCAGCTTGACTGCGTGTCTAACCAGGCTCTGCCTAACCGACCCAGACGTGCGTTCTGGAGACATCTGTAAGACAGGGGACCCGGCAACATTTGGCAGAGATGTTTTCCCTTTGAACTTGAGGCCCGTGTCCCTCTTCACAAAGCCCCAAAGCAGTGAAGCCGGCTCCATTTGGTAAGTCAGGCTTACTGGGAAAACAAGTCTTCCTTATCTGCGGGAAAGGCAAGATCGCACAGCTTACTTATGGATAATTACTCTGTTGATCTCAAGGCTCCAAAGCAGAAGGAGAGAAGGAAGGAAGGTCTGTGCCTCCTGGCCAATCCTGCTGCCACCAAGGCGGAAGGCTGATGACACACTGCTCCCACCCAGGAGACGACAGTGCACAGCGGCGTCTCCCGCGGAGGCAGAAAGCAGCCTTTACCTGAGGAGACAGACAGACGCTTAACTTCTCCTTGACAGACACACAGACATTGCTTGTCAGACAAACATTGTACAAAGACTGCTTCGTCTAAGCCTGAGTCTCAGTCGGCATTTCCTGATAAATGCTAACTGACTTCTAGTTCTCAGAGAATTCCATTTTCAAGTGTGACATTGAATCACAGAGGACATTCTGCTCTCAGGAGCCATTAATAATGAGTGGGACGTTTGAGTCACATCAGTGTTTGTCCTTCTTAGAGTTCTCTTTGGTGCGTTCTGACCAAAGACTTGGAAAAAATTTTTTTCCAGAAGAGCTCTATTTTAATAAATGTCTTATGCACAACCCAGGGGGATTGCATGAATTGCTTTTATGTACCGTAGTTCTCTCATGTCACACAAGACTCTCTCTGGCAGTGCTGCGTCTCCTGCCTGGTTGGGTAACGGGAATGTTCCAGACTTGGCGGGGTCTGGCCGCGTCGCACTGGCGGGAACCGCAGTCTTCCGGGGAGTGTCCCTTTCCTGGGCAGCCTTGGGAGGAGCACTCAGGACAGAGAAAGTCCCGGTGTGATGGAGAGAGCGCGGGCCCCGCGAGGACAGTCAAGGACGGCAGAGGCATCCGTGGGCCCTCCCGCCTGACACCGCTCCAGGCGGGGCTCCCCACGCCCTCGCGTGGCCTCCCACCCCATGTCTGGGCTCCCTCTGGGGCCTGGGGTCAGATGATTTCGCCTGCCCATCTCTTGCTTCTACCACGGGTGAGTTAAATTGGGATTAAAATTCCCAGAGCACACAGTGTGAGGGAGAATTCAGTGGAATAACATATACAAAGCGCTTTGTCAGTGGCAAAGTGGGGTTCAAATACCGGCCGTGTATGCAGGCAGCCCCTCCCGACAGCGCCTCTGTTTCCTGTTCACTGTCACGAGAGCTGACGTTCACTGAGCTCACAGCGTACCACGCGTTCCTCTCCCCATTTCAGGCGCATGCGTATTTGTTGAAGGGATAAACGAATTAAGCAAACTAGTTCCCGTGACATCATGAGGTCTGTGCCCTACCCGCGTTCGTTTCACAGCGCACACGTCGTGGCGTTGACAGGCTGAGTCGCTTTCCCACAGTCGCCCAGCCAGAAAGGAGAGCTGGGTTTGAACCAGCCCGTGGTTTCGACAGTTATGCTCCGTTATTTGTGGAAATGGTCCCTCTACTGCACCCGCCGTGTGGGCCGAGAGCTCAGGTTCATCTCTCCTTTGCTGCAGACACCCTGGCGACAGTGCCCCGGATCCCCCCATGACGCCGTGATGATGCTCATCGCTGCGTTCCCATTTCCGGTGCAGACACCCAGCGCAAATCCAACTCCGACTCTCGTCCGCCTCTCCCACCCGCCCTGTTCCTCTCACTCCCTAACGGCCGCCCAGCATCATTCTTTCTCCCCCCGTCAGTTTTGTGCACAGACAAATCCAATCCTGTGACTCGTGTGCTCACAATTTTCACGAATCCTCAATTACTAAAAAACCTTAAGCTCCTTAAATTACTTCCCATTTAATACACTTCTTGGTATAGACGAAGTGCAGTGTACCCTTAGCACAGGTCACCGACCTACACCCGAGGGCCTTTCCTGCCACCGTCTCGTGAGGGACATCGACTTTACAGTCAAATCCAATTCCTCTCCGTCTCTGGACGCTCCTGGGGCTTCCCCATGTCGGTCCTGGCCGTCCCTGGCTGCTCTGTGGCGGAAGCCTCTTCCGCTGTTCCAAGAAGGCTCCTCACACCCCCCCAGGCAGAAGCAAATCAGGACGCCCCGCAGCTACCCGGCCAACGAGCACATAAAAAGCCTTCAACGTCATTAGTCATCAAGAAAATGCAAACGAAAACTACAGTGAGACTACTAGATACTCACTACCTAACAAAAATTAAAAAGACCCCAGACAGAAAGTGTCGTGAGAACATGGGACAACAAAAAATTGTTGGAGAAGAAAAAATGTTCCACTATTTTAGAAAAAGTTCTGGCAATCTTATGAAACCAAACACTCCTAGCCATTCCACGACTAGGGATTGACCCCGGGGAAATGAAGACGTGTGTTCACAAAAAACGCATGTATAAGAATGTCCATAACAGCTTTACTCAAAAATGGACAAAAATCGGACATGGTATGAGTGACCACCAATAGAAGAAGAAATAAACAGACACATTATATAATAGAATTCTACTCAGTAAAAAAAAAGAAACAAACCATTGATAGGTACAACACGATTGATTACAAATAACCTTATGCAGTGTGAAAGGAGTCTTACATAATACACTAAGTTTCTACAGCAGGCGAAACTAATCCCTGGTAGGAAAATCAGAGTAGGGCTTGCACCTGTGGGGTACAGGTAAGGGATGGCTGCGAAGCAACGTCAGGACCTTCCTGGGGTGATGGTGACTGATGTTCTGTACCTTGGGAGGGGCTTGGGTTACATGGGTGCATACATTTATCAGCCACAGAATGCATACTTAAGACTTGTGCATTTCAAATTTACATCAAAAGAAAAAATATGTAAATAAACATTGAATTCTGATTAATCGTATAAATGCTGGAGTTATGAGGAAAATATGCTGATGTCTGCAATATATTTTGAAATGCATCAAAAATAAGATGATTTGATGGATGGATGGACTGATGGCTACATATGAGAAAAGGCAGATGTAATAAAATGCCAGGTGGTTGGCATTCAACCTTGCTGTCTGTTTGAAAATCTTTGTAATAAAAAGCTGGAAAATAAAACTCTATAGCAATCTTCTTTCACTGCTTTTGAGAATTTTGATGTCTCTGTAAGTCCCAGTGCTTAGCGCCTAAGACCTACAGCAATCAGTAAGTGAGTGTTTCTCAAACCGTGACTCACGGACCCCTCAGTGACTCTGAGACTCTTACAGGGACCTTCAAGGCCCAAATCATTTTCATGGTGATACTAAGATTCTGTTTGTATTTTACAAAAGTATTTTGTTATGAGTGTACAACAGACATTTTTAGAGGCGTCATGATTCCTGGGACATCAATAGATCAGATGCAGAAGCTGCTTGAGAATCCAGCTGACTTCTACTAAGCAAGGCAATAAAAAAATTTGTAAAAATGTGAAACTATTCTATCTTTTGACTAAGACTAATTTTTTTTGTTTTGAAATGTATAGTTATGTTTAACAGAAATAGTTCATTTGTGTTACCAGGATAATGGTTTTACATTGGAATTTTAAACTGTGCCAATATGTATCTTTATAAATTAAATATAATTTTATAAATTAAATTTAAAATGTCAGTTTCAATCACTCGTATGGTAAATAACAATTCTTAGCAGTAGTAGTTTAAATTTAGATCAATTTTATTCATGAGCATTCTCTTGGCAAAGTTTAGCTCAGTTTTATTTGTACAAATGAAGTTAGGGGACGTTCACTAGATGTTAAGGAACAAGAGGGTCTGAGAGCATTAAGTTTGAAAATCTCTTCAATTACAATTTGTCACATCAGGACAAACTTACATGAAGGTTAAGAGCACCTGTGTCGGACCGTGGCTCCCTTTTAGCACTTACTGGCTGTGTGATCTTGCACTGGTTTCATAACCTCTCTGGTCTCAGGTGCCTGATGTTGAAAATGAGAAAACTAAGAGTACCCACCTCACCCGGCTTGTGAAAGGCTGTAAGTGTTGGTAGGTGGAAAGTACCTAGAGCATAGTGAGTGCCAGAGAAATATTTGCAAAAAAAAAAAAAAAAAGCAAAAGTCACATTCTAATCATCTGTACACATGGGTTTCTCTCTCTTCGTAGATTGCAGCCTTTTTTTGCAGACGTTTTTGCTTGCTTGCTTCTCTGCATCCCACCACAGCCTTACTCAGGAGGCACTTAATTGCCACGAGCCAATGAAGTCCACAGGTGCCCAGGTGCCCGGCACCACCCCTTGTACACAGCAGGTCCCCAGCATGGATCCGTGGGACAATTAATATGTATTTGCAGGACGGCCCCAGTTTTATCAAGTTGAAAGTTAAATTATGAAAAATTCACAAGGAAACTTACTTTAGTACCTTCACAGGCACAGATATTAGACCCAGCCTC
Source organism: Lepilemur ruficaudatus (assembly GCA_963574885.1). Lineage (NCBI taxonomy): Eukaryota > Metazoa > Chordata > Mammalia > Primates > Lepilemuridae > Lepilemur > Lepilemur ruficaudatus. Next base: position 119,647 of record CAUYRT010038464.1, read on the forward strand.
ATTGGAAATAATTTATCTAATGGATTTATAAGGAAACTTCCTTAATAAAGAAACAAACATGATTTCCAATTAGTACATCAAGTGTTTACAAGTCAAGAGATGCTTCTAGACACTTGCAGATGCTTAAAAACAGTGTGCTCATGTAAAGTAGTCTCAGTATTTGCTTAAAATATCATTTCTACTGTAGATTTGTTTAACCGACTCTCTGCAAATAAGGCAAAGTTAAACTTAAGTTCTAGCTCTGACTCGGCCACTAAGTTCAGATTAGTAGATTCCCACAGTGGGAGAATAACAGATATTATTACTAAGTCCCACTTATGTCCCATGCACAGAGATAATGTTGCCACCTGCAGAAGAGCACGTCCAAAGGACCCTCGGCCATCACTGTGAATTACATTTTGAAAACAAAGGGCTCTGTCCCGTGGGCCCTTCCATTCAGAATCCGTCCAGATGCTTCAAAGGCCTTTCACATTCCACCAACAGGGAGAGACCAGGACTGCAGTTTCATGCCCTGGTCTTCAGTTATGCCGGTAATTCCAAGCTCAACGTTGCAGAGAGAAGGTGGATTATTGAAATAGATCCGGTTTCCAATGACAACAGCTTGTATCATAATTGCCTATTCCTATGCTCTCACTATGATGGCAAATTCATTAAGAATCTTTAATTCTAAAAAGAGCTGACAAAAATAAATTATCGGTGGAACATGCATTAATACAAATTGCTTTCACTTACCACACATTTATTTCAAAATGAATAGACATCTGAGAAAGCACAATATGTTCTAGTCTGTCTGCCGGCGCTATTGTGAGGGTCCCGCTTTGATGGGACCGGAGTAAGGACCGTGAAGTTGCGGCGGAAACTCTCCTGCTGAAGAGCTCGCAGATGCTGCCACACTGAGCGTCGCGTCAGAGACTTGCGCTTAGTTTATTCAGAAATAACCTTAGGCACTTCAGATCTGTTGTCTTTTTCCATAATCTCTTAGTTCTTTTACTCCATTAGTCAAAATTTAATGTCTACACGTTTCATTTTATGTCTGGTCTAAGAACCCCACTTGCCTTGTTCTTCCTGTCGTGGTGAAACATCCTTTCACTGCTTACGTTCCAGGAGTCCTTCTGCTCATCGTGGACATCATTTTTGCTACTGAGAGCTTCATTGTCCTAAAAATGCTGGCGTAGAGGGATTTAGACCGTTCACCGGAGCAGGGCTCCGAGGTGCTTTGTAGGAGTTCTCTGAGCAGCACCCCTACCCCATGTCCACTGATGCCTGCATCTTCCACAGGACACCTGTCGCTTCTCCCAAGCTTGTCACCTCAGCCAGGTATTCCCAGGGATCTGCTCATCCTTAGCCAGGTATTCCCACGGATCTGCTCATTCTCCTTCCCCAGAGCCCAAGTTAACCTTGCAAAATTGAGTCATAGCGCAGCAGGAGACGCTGCACACATGGGGGGGGGGCGGGAGTGGACTCCAGCCACTCAGACCGCGTGCCTGGCGGGTTTCTGCCCCGACTCTCCCACCTCGCCCTCTCCTGAGAGCCTGATCACTTCCTCCCTCGCCAGCATGTGAGCTTGTCCCTCGTACATGGCTCCCAGAGCTTGTTCTCCTTCTAATTTTCGCCTGATGCTTGCCCTGCCCCCAGCTAGCTCAGCACATCCTGTTGCACCTGATCCTCACCTCTGACGTATGCTAATTATTCCCAGACTTTGCTAACTGTCCCCAGTCCACTATTCCCTGGACGTGTTACTGTGACAGTCCCCAGTCACTCCTCCTATTCCCTTTCACTCCCACAGTGACACAGCATTTCGGGCCCCAGGGTTTCTCCCTTGCATCCTAAATTGCCCTAAACTTGAGGTAGAAAATAGGTTTGTAGAATATATTTCACATGTATCATATGTATATATATCACATATATCATGCATGTATATCATATGCATGTGTCTTAGTTGATGAGGACTCACATGACAAAATACCATAACCTGAGTGGCCCATCAGCAGTAGAAATTTATTTTTCACGTTGGGAAGGCTGGGATGTCCAGAAGACCAGGGACTGGCAGACTCAGTGCGGTGAGGGCTGGAATCCTGGTTCACACATGGTACCCTCTTGCTGTGTCCTCACAGGGTGGGAGGGATGTGAGACTCTCTCTGGTCTCTCTCTGGGACTAATTCTGCTAATAAGGGCTCCACCCTCATGACCTAATCACTTCACGAAGTCCCCACCTCCTAACCATCACACTGGGAATTCGATATGTGAATTTGGAGGTGGGTGCACACGCAGCCCATGGCAGCACAATCCGTGTGTTTGTGTGTGTGTGTGTGATTGCTCATATATCACTCCCCAAACAAACCTCCTCTCTCCTTAAAAAATTCTAGCACACATAAATGTCTCTCTCTCTCTCTGTTTTCCACCATCCACGAGAATTTTAATTTCAACATTTTCAAATTACAGTTCAGGCCACGGAGGAGAGAAGGGGCTGGAAGCAGCCCTGGGCATTGGCGTTTGAAGAGAGACGTGGCAAGTGGCATGCTGTTTGCGGATAATTTTATAAACTAATAATAATAGTGATAAGTAGCTGAGTATGTTCTCTTGAAAAATGGACCATATCCAATATTCTTCATTCAGTTTATGTCATTATTACTTATCGTGGTGAACACAGAGTGTTATTACAATTCCCCAACTATTTTCCCTGTGGGGTCAACTCCTCAATCCTTTCCATTCCTGTTAATTAAGTTCACTTCAACCAATATTTATTGATTAGCCATTCTGCAGTTCTCACGACAGGCAGAACACAGCACTGAGTAAGACGTGGTACCTGCCCTTTAGACGTTTAAAGACTAGGGAGGATTTGGAAAGTTGGATCGTTAGGATTCACTGCGATGAAATGTCACATGTTGGGCAAGGTTGAGCTGTAGTATGGCTGAAAGTTTATGTCTCCCCAAAATCCATCTGTTGCAATCCCGACCCCCACAGTGACAGTATTGGAAGCCGTTGCCTTGGTTGGTGACTGGGTCATGGGGGCAGAGGCCTCATGAATGGGATTAGTGCCCTTATAAGAGAGACCCCATAGAGACTCTCACCCACTCTCATGTGAGGGCCCAGTGAGAAGGCCCCATCTTCGAGCCAGAAGGCAGGTCCTGCCCTGGGACCTTGTGGAAGAAGTGTCTGAGCCCAGCCCTGAAACAGTGCCTGCATTCTCCAGAGAATGTACTTTCCCTGCCATCCCCCTTCCACCCAGTTTATTCGGAGGGGAAGACTATAATGCTATACCTCTGCAATATTTTAACAGAAGCTTAATTCTTATTTAGTCCTCTCATATAGCCAGTGTCTCTGCAGCACAGCATCAAAATGCCTGTAAGGTCCCCTGTCCAGCATGGCCACTGTGCCATGCATTTTCCTATGGATTAGGAGCTGTATTGTTACTCTGTTGTCTTTGAGGAATTAAAAAAAAACTACATCTAATAACACACTAAGGGATATGCTTGTATTAGTGTCTTATTTTAGCTATAACAAATTAAGACAAACTTAGTGATTGAAAACAACACACATGTATTATCTTACAGTTCTGGGAGTCAGAAGTTTCTCTGGGCTAAGACCAAGACATTGGTGGGGCTGAGCTCCTCCTGGAGGCTCAGGAGAGAGGCTGTCTCCTCACTGTTTCGAGCTTCTAGACGCTGCTGCCTCCCGTGGTCCACGGCTCCTCCTCCATCTGCAAAGCCAGCAGCCAGTGTCTGCGAATCGCACGGGCTCCAACTTCCCTCCTGGCTCCTTCGTGCACTTACAGGGACCTTGCTGATTACATTGGCTCCACTGATAAGCAAGGATAGTCTCTCTACCTTAATGGTAGCTGATTAGAAGCCTTAATTCCACCTGTTACCTGAATTCCTTCTTGTCATGTAACCTGCCATAGGCATGGGTTCTGGACTCTAGACACTAGGATGTGGACATCTGTGGGGGGGACATTAATCTGCCTGTCACAGCCCTTATGATTCTTCTTCCCTTTGGACACCCAGCACCCCAGATGCACGCCTGGTTGAAAAACCTGTGTGGATTCTGCTTATGATGTTGTAATAGCCTCTTTCACACCAATCAACCCCCTGAGAATGACTAGAAAATCTTGAGAAAAACCTCAAAATGGTCTAAGTGCATCAGAGAACTACTTCAGAAGCCAGAAATGATAATTCGGTTTCCCAGAGGAACTCACTGAGAGGAGTGCAGCATTCTGTGATACTTTATTCTTATGGCGTTTGTTAATTCGTAGGTACCACAGGACCCAGAGGCTAAGCATCTGAACAGGGAGCAGCAAACAAATGTCAGGGAACTGGAGCTCAGGCTGGCTGCTGCTACAAACCTGGGGTCAAGAGTTGTCAAGTCATCCAAGACATGAAGGGCAAAACCTGGAGATAAGGACAGTGCATGACGGTAACCACGAACTCCTGTGTCCTGCAGGTACTTGCTCACTGTTAAGCAGCTCTTAAAAAGAGAGACATGGCAGGGGCAGAGGGAGGGAGCACAAGACATGGGGTTCAGGGCCTGTAAAGGAGGAAGTGCCCCCATAAGCCCTCCAGATTCTCAGAAAGAGCCCTAGAACCAGAAATGCTACTGCCCTCTTGTGAAAATGAGACCCCAGCATCAGGCAGCTTAATCCTAGACTGGATTGAAACAAACTGCTCATCACCCAGATGCCTTCTAAATAAAGAAAAGCAAATCTTCACCGCACATACTTATTATTTCTTTGTGGTTGAGAACAATTAATATCTACTCTCAGCAATTTTCACATATACAGTGTATTAAGCTTGATTCAGCCACTCTGAAATGTATACGTACACCAAAACATCATGCTGTATACCATAAAAATATGCAATTTTTATTTGTCAATTTATAAAGATCAATAAAATTTAATCTTAAAAAATCAAATATTAATTAGAGGAAAATGACTTCAGCAGGAGACTCAAGTTATTTCTACAGCTTTTTCCCACTCAGCCATGAGAAAGAGTGTAATGACATCTTTTGCAGCAACTTGGGTGGAGCTGGAGGCCATTATCCTAAGTGAAATAATTCAGGAACATTAAAATAATGCTGTGTGTTCTCACTTGTAAGGGGAGGCTAACCTGTGGCTACACAAGGACACACAGAGTGGTATAAAAGACACTGGAATCTCAAAAGGGGAGAGGTTGGGAGGGGAATTAAGGATGAAAAATTACCTATGGGGTACAATGGACACTATTTGTGTGGTGAGTACACCAAAACCCCAGACTTCAGCTCTATGCAATACATACATGTAACAGAATTCAACTTGTACCCTCTAAATCTATTAAAATTTTAAAAAGAAAAAAAAATATATAAACAACCAGCAGGAGGCAGAACCGAATGATTAAAAGTCAAGGGGCAAAACAGAAAACAGAAGCAGATCTACAGGCAATTCTTTTTTTCTTGGATCAAATTTTCTAGGGGAAGACTTCATGATGATACTTAAACAGCCCTAGGGAGAAGCCACGTGGAGGGGAACTGGGTCCCTAAGCCAACAGACAGCAACAACTCACCAGCTTGTGAATTGTGATTTCAGTGCCAGCTGACATTGACCACAACCACAGGAGAGACCACAAGCAAAAAACTGCCCAGTTGTCCTTTCCAGAACTCCCAACCAATCAAGACCATAAGAGATAACAAACAGTTATTGTTGGTTGTTCAACATGCTAAGTTTTGGGAAGACATTTTTATGTAGAGATAGATAAGTATTAATAATGTAATGCCCAACAGTGCACCTGTATATGTATACCAAATATGTATATGTAATGCTAATTGTAATATGTTTTGTAATAGTCCCAAACTAAAATGAACTCAAATGGTCATCAACAGCAGAATGGAAAAATAAATTATGTTATATTTCTACCAAGGAATACAACAAAGCAGTGGAAAAAAGCATACTGCTATATGCAACAATATGGATGCATTTCCCAAACATGATGTTAAGCAAAATAGCCACATTGAGCAAAAGCAGTACACTAAATGATTCCACTTAGACAAAGTTCGAAATCAGGTAACAGTAATCTGTGGTGGCAGAAGTCGGGATAGAGACACCCCGGGATAGAGGAGGGTGGGTGGGTCTTGAGAGGGTCCCCATCATGCTTTCAGCAGGCTTTTAAAACTCTATTTCTTTATTAGGGTATTAGAGTAGAGGTTGAAAAAATTCTTTACTTTTTGACCATTTATCAAGCTCTACAGTTTATGTTTAGGAAGTCTTACAGTGTTCCTATATATTTGTGGCAATGTTGTTGAAAATACGTATAAGAAAATAAATCTCCGAATATTCTGGATAAGCAATAACTCTTCTAGAAATTTCTCCATTTTAAAATAGAACAGCTTACCCCGAAGATATAGACCTGCCATTTGATCAGAGAGCCTGGGTGATGAAAGAGAGCAATTTCTCTCCTATGTGGCAGCTCATGTACTGCATCAGCCCCTGAGAAGCAAGGAGACAGTGATTGACGGTGAGAAGCCCTCTCCATCATACTTCCGGGTAATGTGTTGTAGAACTTGACAATGCCCCTGGCTACTTGACTCTGCGAAGTAGACACCAGTCATGCCCAAGGCATTAAATCTCTTCCAGCACCCAGAATTGCTGATAATTGCTCCGATCCCATTCCCCCCCGTAGCACAGTGCAGAGCAGCAGCGGCCTGGCAGGCAGAGCCGTGCTGCAGCTCGGGCAGAGCAGGCTGCGGGAGGCTGGAGGATTCCAGCCGCACCGTCTGCAAGGGATTTATGTGATGGCCGCGGAAATAAATGGGTGTTCCAGAAAATTTGTCTTTAAAAAAGTGTTTTTAGTCTGGCAACTGAGAGATATCAACCAGCTTTCAACAAAGTCAGTTTTGCCCTGGATGAGAACCAAGGTTTCGCCTGGTTTCTGGGCTTCTGAAAAGCATAATCAAATCACATGGCTTTAACTTTGAAAATCATAAAACAACTCCAACACTTGGCTGATTACAAAAACATCAACCTTAAAATTACTTTATCTGCTTTAGAGAAAAATTGGGTTGTTTGTGCTTCATTATGTTCTGTTTCCACAGATTAAATTGCGCTTACATTTTTCTTTTGCTCTTAAAAGTTATGCAACAACAGTTTTTGTCCTCCATGAGGTTAATGTAATTTTGCTAATCAAGAGGGAGATGGGGAAGCTGTCCTTGTTGAATACATGTAGCCTCTGCAAGCTGTGCAATAAACACTCAGGCCCATTAACTGACAGCCGTTTCTTCTAGCAAAAAAGTAAAATAAAAAACTCTAGGGGAAATTGATGGTATCAACTCTAACATAAGTGTTTCCCTTCAGTGCAGCTGTATGGAAACATCAAGAAATAGCAATTAGAACTGTTATTTTGGTGTGGTGGCTGCCAGCATCCATCATTTTTAGAGAGAGGAAAACTTCTGCTTTGATTTCTTGTTTTTAATATCTTCTCCTGTGAGAAAGTGCGCTGGAAATATAATTTGTATCTAATTGATTTATGTCTCACATCCAAACGCAATAACGACTTCTTGAAGGAAGTTTTTATTCTTAAACTTTGAACTGTTGTGAAGATGGACGGCCGCCTACTAGTTACATAATGTAAAAGAAGAAATGCTTCAAATGCCTTTTGTTTTCTTTCTGTTTCTGTCTGGTTCACTGTGAAAGCGAATTTTAAAAGTAGGGCTTTATAGTCGAACTAAAGAAAAAAAATCCAACAACGTTTCGGTTCAATGCAACAGATATTAAATGGCTGCCTTCGATGGCCCAGGAGATGCGCTGGTTACAGCGAGATAACGACGCCCTGGCTGCGCAGACCGTGGGGGACGGGGTGTCCCCAGACATGACCGGAGGCCTCTTGCATCATCGCAAAGAGTTCAATCAAAGGTGCGGACATTCTGTACGACTAGGAAGCTTCCTTCAGTTCAGAGCCCTACACGTACACACACACACACGCGCACACACATGCACACACACACACACGCACACACATGCACACACACGCACACACACATGCACACACACACAGTTTTCCTTATATAAATAAAAAGGTAATTTAGTTTTGTTTTTGATCTTTAAGAGAGAAATAGAATAATCCTATTGTTCTATTTTTCCGATTCGTCATGGAAAATAGTTTCTGGCTCAATTATTTCTGTATGTTGAAACACAGCTCCGCTGCAGACAGTCCAGGCAAGGATTACAAGGAGGAGGGACGCGTGTCGGGAGGAGAGCGCAGCCGAGGAGCAGCCAGGAGGCTGAGGGTTTTTTTTTTTTTTTGCTTTCATGTTAACATTTTATTTAAACCAGTACAAGCACCATGCTTAACAAAAGACTGTCCAAAATAAATGGAATATGAACTAGCAAGCAGAGACTGAAACCACAAGTTAAGAAGTTGTGCCAGCTGTTGGTTTTGTTAAACAATGACAGAGAACTGTTAAAATTCACAAGACTAAATCATTGATGTTTCAAGCTTCCTGAATGAGATTGTATTGGACCATCTGAATCAGTGGAAACTGCCCTGACATGTTAGTGATCTCAAACAATATTCAAGTAATTATATGTGTATGAATTATATTCCAAAAAGCAATAAAATACGAACTCCTGGTCCCCTGAGGATTTCGTGGGTGCGTTGCCTGTTGGATGCTGGGCACCACTGGGTGCAGGGTACAGTGCCGGAGCAACACTCACCTTGTGACACTTCAGCATTAGAGATACAAACTCTTGCCGTCGGGGTACCTAGGTATCCTCATGGTCAACCCCTCCGCCCCAGTTGAGTTTAGAAACAATCAATGTCTTTGGAGAAGAGAAACTGTGAATCAAACGTGCCCACGGAGAATTTGGCTTTGCCAATCACTGTTTGATCTCAGACTTGCTGTGCCCCGTAGCACACGCTGAGCTGGAGCGTCGGGAGGCCCAAGACTTGATGGCATCTGGACAGCCCCAGGAGCGTGTGGGGTGGACCCCGTGAGAGAAGCCTCCCGACACCCTCTGTGCCTGGGTTCCAGATCCCAGCGATTCTGCCGCTGAGAGCCAGGGCCTGGGATCATGACAGTGAGCTGGAAGACCCATCTTCTG